>JAKGSA010000701.1:230634-286630 GCA_033558755.1 Philaethria dido | reverse complement strand
GTTTAGTAATGAATTGATTTTGTTTTTTTATATTCACATGAACTGATAAATAAGTATTGGGTTTGGACTTTTTTGGATAATTAAGACAAAAACAAAAAAAAAGATAAGATTTGCCAAGGGACACCCTGATGGAACGAAGTTCCTTTCTATTAATTACTGAAAGAATTGTACAAAAAAATCAACCGTCACAACACCACACTTTTCAATGGGAAATAGAAAGACGAAATAAAAATAATTAGCTTGCTTTCTATGAGAGAGAGAGAGAGAGAGACAGAAACACGCGCACGCCTGGCGCAGCAACTAAAGCATAAAGTGTCGTTACAACTTTTGGTCTTAATTTTTTTCCGTCTAGCCCACGCAGCGCAACGCGCGATAAGAAACTTCGTTTCAAAAGAAAATCGACTTCAAATGATATGCACTAAAAAGTAAAGTCATTAAGAGTCACTCAAAAACTATTCATCGGATGTAACTAAATTTAAATAGGGCCACATCAAAATCACTATCTATGATATAAAAAAGAATAAACAAAATTGATTCTCCCAGTAAAGAGCTGTGCGGTAACACACATACAAAAAATAGTAGAATATATAATCTCTTCCCCGCATAGCTCATCTCACTCTATCCCGCATAGCTGGGTAGTCTCTCATCTGAACTCGAGACATTGCGAATTTATTAAATGGCGGAACTCAACGCCGCGCTTTGTCGTACCAGAGCAGAGAAGAGAAAATAATTTTAATATAATCATTGCCCCGGGTGTGTATCGTTCTGACTGTCAGTCGCTGTTTCACCGCGACGCGATGATCTTTAAATAAGTATTGGCATTTTTAGAAAACATAAAAATTCGAATGGAAAGCTTTCAAGCGCTCTCGCTACTGAGCTATACGTTCTTCTTTTTTTTTTCTTTTTTATTGATGAAGGATGGCAAACGAGCAGAAGGACCACCTGATGGTAAATGATCCTTCGCCCATGGACATCTACAACACCAGAAGAGTTGTAAATGTGTTGCTGACCTAGTGTTCGGATGGGAGGGGGAGGAAATAATGTAGTGGCCGCGGCAGAGCGCTATCAAAACCACCACATTCTGGGAAAAAGGTGGGTGGAAATGGGGTAGATATCTAACTCCATCGAAACTCTTGTACACTTACAATCTTTTTTTCTACCCAAAGAGATATTCATTAGGAATTAAATTATGTATCTGCATTGATATGTAAAAGAAACTGGCAGGATAGAAAGCTTCAAAAAAACTCCGCTGACAGAAGAACAAAAGAAGATTTCTATCAAAAAATTTTCAAAAATGTCACCAACAAAATTATCCGTAAACTATAAATACTATAAAAACAATATGTAGTTCAAACAAGCTGCAACTGGAACACGTCAACAACGTCTGTTAAATATGAAGAGTGATCTTGGCCTTTGGTGGTTTCTTTGCCTTCTGCTACAGGTATGTAACAACGTAGTGTCTAGACACTCCGTTCTCAACATTGGGTCTGAAAACGAGACATTATGTGTTGATTGACGGAGTTCAATGCCGTTCACTTCCAATGGCATTATTATTTAGGTGATAATTGTACTTAGCCAAATTTTAAAGTGATTTGAGAAATAGCTCAGAGAATAAATTCATAATATGTATTATATATTTGTTTGCGTATAATTCACTACTTTAAATTAATTTAATTTATACAAAAAGAATTTGCAACTTTGTTCTCGTAGATTAGAAACGTAAAATTTTGTTTTTGCCCTTTTCTGTACGAATTTTGAAAAATTTTATGGTCTTGGTACTCCCTTATACTCCTCGAGGAACTTAAAGGACAAATTCACTTCGTAATGGATGAGTTTCATATATTTTTCATGCTTTTTCCGCATAATCCATCTCAATTCATAACATTGCATTATAAGTATTCGCCATACGATCATTCGGGCGAAAAAACGGGAAAGGACTGTTTTTGCATTGGGTTTCTTGGATTTCCTTGGCGTACTATGCGGGATAAAGCGTGAAGCTGAAGTTGTATGTTAATTAGCGTAACTAAGCGCCGCGTTTTGTTCTATTTTGTGTATAATTTTCTAAAGGTGGCTAGCGCCCTCGCCTGTAAGAGGAAGTCGTCGTGTCGCCCTCCGCGCTGTCCCGGAGGCTGCAAGCCCAAGTATTGGTGATCGCGAATTAATACTAATATTTATAGCAAGCTTCTAAAATGGTAAGTAACTATTGTACGATTGTTTTCTATTGTATAATATTTTTGTATTGTATGTGAATTTAGGAGAAAATCAATGAATTTACTGCGTTGTCACATACTCTTTTAGTCCAATATACATGCTAAAGAACTTATACGGCGATACTGCGCTTTGTCTCTTAAATAATAAATATCTTTAATACGCGAAGCAAAAACTTTTTTACGAAAATTATGCGGACGGAGGAGCATGAAACTTGGCACACTTATAGTTTATATAGCGAAGGAGTGCACAATGATAATATCTTTTTAAAATAATACATAAAAAGTACAATAAATTAATAAAATTAATGTTACACACACTATCATGGTTGTACATTGCTAAAGACAACGCGTTGTTAACGCGTCAGCGGGGACACTAGTACATATAAATATATCTCACAAATCACTCTGTCTGTTAATTAAAACCGCATTAAAATCCGTTGCATGTTTCGAAGTAACACATGCACATCGTATAGCCGTGTACATTGTAAACGTGTGTAAACTGTATTAGTGTGTACGCCTACGTAGTGTGTGTGTGTGTGTCTACGTAGTGTGTGTGTGTGCACCTGTACATGTCTGCAGTGGTCGGTGTTGTGGTGGGTGTGGTGGTGCGCGGCGTGGTGCGTGTCGGCCGCCGCCGCCTGCAAGAAGAAGACCATCTGCCGCCCGCCGCCCGGGGGACGTCCCGGCTGCGGCGGACGGAGATAAACGCCGCTACTGCACGTTCTAGTATGAACAAACAGGTGAAGTTACGCTTTATCCCGATTAAGCAAGGTAGTATGAAGGAACAAATATTAAGATACTGTTCTACACTTTGCGTCTGTAATCGAAACATATTGGATGACAGAAGTCAACGCCGAGCTTTTTGTCCTTCTAGTGCAGGGAAATAGAAATTATTAATAATTTTAGATTACCCCGAGTAGGAATCGAATCCAGAACCAATTTCATTTACAATCAGACGCTGTTCCACTGCGACACAACGGTCTTGTTTATAATTGATTAATTTATATTTTATCAATTTTCTCTTAAAATTGTATTTTTACTACGCTTTTATTAGTTTTGGTCGTATGTTTGTATGTAACGGAAATTTTGAACGTGATTTCGACTGACTTAAATTAAATGTCGGATTAATTTGAATTATTGTTTACTTATGAAGGGCCGACGTATACAATAGGCTTTTCATTCATAATAAGCTATATAAAATCTAAGAAATAAAGCTTTTTAAGCAATCTATTGACACCATTAACGCCTCTCGTGGCGCAGAGGCACAAGCGTGCGACTATAAACGCAACAGGTTGTGGGTTCTATTCCCACTCCAGGAAATGGAATTTTTCATTTCCTGGGTTTAGTATCAAGGCAGAGCGCGGCGTTGAGTGTGTTGAAAGTGTTAAATTTATTTTAAATTTATCACTTTCAACACACTCAACAAAAAATAAAAATTTAAATATTTTATTTTTTTATTGCCCAACTGTTGGAAGTTCATATTATTTAAAAATATGTATGAATGTTATTTTTTTTGCAGATATATTATCAAAAGGCTGAAGTCAAACCTGTTTCTACAAATAAAATGTTCAAATTGTAATTGAGGTATTAAATAAATAAAACAGAAAGTCAATTTTTTACTTTTTTTATTGTTTTCTTATAAAGTAAGCTTCTTATGACTACTTCAGTAGTTCCTGAAACAAACAAAATATTTGGATAATGATCTAATTTTTCATACTAATCACCCTATTGGTTGGTGCATTAATTATGTATTACCGTAGCAATGTGTATGTCACTTTATACAGAAATGTATGTGAAACATATGGTAGTGTAGGAAACTAACAAATATTTAAGAATAAAACTGGCCCTAAGTTAGTGGTAGTAGACATATACAAAATAAAAATTCAGATAATTAAATGTATGATCAAAAATATAAAATATCCTTTGAGAGTAATATATGTTGTCAAAAAAATAAATATTAAAGGCAACTCTATTCGTCAGACCCCTACTTATATTGAGTTTTTCTTTTTAAGTATAAAATATTATTATTAGAGAGAGGAGTGCGGACAGTGGAGGTGATCATTAATGCACATTTTAAAGGGTCCCCTTAAACCTACACTTAAGATTGTAAGTCCCAGACACTCCAAACTCTTCTCTCTGCAATGTGATGGGCACCCCGACAGTAAATCCATGGATAGCTAAGCAGTTTCTTCTCTCTTTCTAACTCATAAACAATCACTTGAAAGCTTTAAATCAAAACAGATACTCACTTAGTCAAAATGCCATCTTTCTTGGTAAGTCTTACAATACAGTCATCAGACTCCCCCATGCGCCTGATGGCTCCGCAGATCACATACATCTTGCTGGAGTCAGCAGCACGGCCGGTGGCGGGGTCCACATCGGCTATCACCAGCTGCACTGAGGCATGGTCCTTGGCGTGGATGAGACGGTTGCTGGCCGAGCTGGTGGTAGCATTATAAGGGGGTATTAATATTAAATTAGTATAAAATGGTTGGAAGTTCTTGTTAAATGTATAAGGAAGATAATTTTTTTTTAAGAATTAATAAATTGTTTAAGTTGTTGTTTAATTTGGGACAGTATTTTAAAAGATTATAACGAAAGTGATTGAAATTTTTATTTTAAATTATAGCTAATCGCTATTAGCATTATAGTATACTTAATTGCTAGACAATTAAAATTATATTTACTATTTTTTATTAGCCTTATGCTTTATCCTGCAAAAATTCCGCCTGAATTTACTATGCGAGTTGGGTAGCGGAACTTAAGAGGCGTTTTGTTTGCTTTGTTAGTAAATCCGGGAAATGAAAATAATTTCCACGATTATTACCACGAGTGTATTTAATAATATATTATTAGAAATATAAATTTTCGTTTAGATACAATGAGGTTTACTTCATCAAAGTTAACCTAACAAGTTACTCACCATTTCCTCGGGCAGTACAAGTCAACGAATTCACCGGCGTCGTTCTGCATATTGTACACTGAAATTAAGTATTTATTTCAAGTTAGAAACGTATTTTCAATATTATTTATAATTAATTTCACTTATTTATAAAATAAAACACAACTAACCTAGTAAAACACGCGAATCACGTAAACGTCAGAAGCAAAAAGAACATGGCCGCAAGGTTGTGTTGCCAGAATAAAATACGTTCAAAAATTTTACATATTTTAAATTATTAATTTAAATATAATTTTTAATTACCCTTTTTTTCTTTAGTCATTAATAATATATGTATTTTTTATTAAATATTTTATAATGTCGTTATAATATAAATTAAACACAAATATTAGATCAAATGAGAATCAATTTATTGTTACCAAATCATTTTGATAGTAATATGAATTATAACTAGATGGCGTTATTAAATATAATTTTTCTTTATGCTCTAATAAAAGTTGAAATTTATTTAAAAAAAATATATAAAATATGTTTTTTTAATAAAATAATTTGTATCAATCTATTAACATTCAATAACACAAAAAATATTGCATCATAGTTTTGATCCATTCTTCCTGTTGCTTAAAAATTTGTGCACGTGTTCGAATCCTGTGACTTTAATATTTTCTCACTATGAACTTAATGTCCCTGTCAGGACGAACAGAATAAAAAAATATATTTTATGTAAAAAAAACAAATATATACAAAAGAGTCCTTAATATGCCAAATTACCTTTTAGTGAATTATGAAAGATATGGTGTAGGTAATTAAAAGAAGAAGCAAGGCGAAATGGTTATGTGTTCAATTTCATTTGGGATATCCAATTCAATGAAAGATATAAACAGTATATGAAAGCGCCTTACTCATATATCATGTATTACGAACTTAATAATGATTTCTATTGACCACGTGACCGAAGCCACAGATAATATCTACTTTGAAAATAATTTAAATATATTTGATCATTCAACCGATTAGGAATCGAAGTTAAAGCATCCAACTAATCCTGCAAAAGTCGAACGCTGTCCCCATCGCATCACGACGATGATATCTTTATTCAACGGTATAAACGTGTAAATAAGACTAACATATAAAAAAAAATAATAATAATTAATTAATTAAATATAACACATGATTACACGTAATAAGCGCCGATTAGTGATTTGGCAAGTAATTACAATAATCCTGTAATCTTCTAGTTCACGTTGTAAGCTCGCGTTGAAGATATAGACAGAGATACGCGCTAATTTGTAATAATTAGCGACAATTTATTAATATTAGCGTTATCTTGTGTATTATCTGGGTTTCTTTCATAAGTATTATTTAATTAGTATACAAAATGCTTGTAAATTCCAATTTTAATTCGTTATCTAATTGCTTGATTATCTGACTGTGCACATGATTGGTTGTGAGTTTGATTCCCACTCGGGGAATGGTTGTATTTAAATTATTTTCATTTCCTCATTGTGGTAGGTGAAGATGCGGCGTTGAGTTTCACGATTTAACACAATGTGTGGAATTCAGGTGGAAAGTGGAAAGAAATTAACCTATTATGCGAAGCGAAGCTATAAAGCATAAAAGTTATAAAGCTTGTCTATATTTACTAAAGATTATTCATTCAAAAAAAAGAAACTCTTAGGCATTTCATATATTCATAGTGCGGGTGACTGTGTGTCTGTGTGTCAGGTGTGGTCTAGAGAGAGAAACTCAGAGAAATACCAGAGACTTGTGATCCAAATTTAATCGGCTAGAACCTTTGTACGAATTCAAAGAGGCGTAGGTTCGAATTCTAATACGTTCATACCTTATATTGTTATATTTTTCCAAAATTTTGTTCATATCCTAAAAGTGCGTGAAAAAAAACATATATTAAAATAATCAATTTCCTCGTTTACAATCTTTTAGTACATATTTACCTACGTGTGATGGATTTCTTTAATTTAAATCTTATCTCTACGTAAATCATTCGGACAGGTGATAGACGAGAGTGTGTGTACTGCGTGTGTCGCTCGGTAGTGATGTGGTCGCGTGGGAGTCGCGTGTGGGGCGGTATCTGTTTATATTTATTATGATGATAGAAGCATGCTTGCTTCATGTGTCAAATATTTATTTAATAGATTGTTGATTTTTACCACAACGCCTTTCTTATGTCAATCTATAATTATGTAAAAAAATATCAAGAGATATTTCACTCATTTGTTATTACTAGAGTCCCCGTTGACGCGTTAACAACGCGTTGTCTAGCCACGTATGTCACTTTATATAAACATGGATCTCAAATCCCAGTAGTGTGTGTGACATTTATTTTATTTTTATTTTTTTTTAATATCACGTTGTATCCCGCATATAGCGGTGTAGGCAGAGGGAACCTGAGAACCTAGTGTTAAGACACTCCGTTCTCTTTTAACAAATCCGTTCCCCACTTTCCGCCAAATTGAGGCATTGCTTTATCTATTAATTTAATTTATTTTTTGTGTATGGTTTTAAAAAGGTATTATTATCTACACTCCTTCGCTATATAAACTATAAGTGTGCCAAGTTTCATGTTCCTCCGTCCGCGTAATTTTTTTAATAAGGGGCACAAAGTTTTTGCTTCACGTATTAACATATGTTATAGATGATTGAGGCATATTTGTCTCAGGTGTCAAGTATTCTTAAATAGATTGTGCACAAAGAAACATATTTAGAAAACATATAACTTTTTTTTTTTAACTTCACGCTGTATCCCGTATATAGCGGGGTAGGCAGAGGGAACCAGAGAACCTAGTGTTAAGACACTCCATTCTCTTTCAACATTTCCGTTCCCCACTTTCCGCCAAATTGAGGCATTGCATGTTGAGTGGCGGAACTCAACGCCGCGCTTTGCCTTGTTACCAAACCCAAGAAATGAAAATACTAAATTTTACATTTCCTGGAGTGGGAATCGATCCCACAACCTGTCGCGTTTACAGTCGCACGCTTGTGCTTCTGCGCCACGACAGGCGTTAACGTTTTAAAATAAGTTGTAGCAATCGTATAAGAATTTCGACGCAGCTGAATGTACAAGGCATGGCTTAGTGGTCAGAACGCTTGGATGATATCCAAGAGGCGCGGGTTTGAGACCCACTGCGGTCAAATTTTATACGTTTTTTAAATATGTTTTTCGTTTTAAGAAACATACGCAGTATATAATTTGGCATGATATGTTATAAACTCGTGTATGTTATTCTAATCTGATCACTATCGATATGTTTATTATATATCAAATTAAGCGTAACTAATATACTTACTTATCTATTATCTAAATGCTATTAATTTGTTTATAAATAAAATTAGCTTTTACTAAAACAACGAGCCTTTAGCTAATAAAAGTACATAGTGCAAAAGAGCGTATTTTTCATTACAACAGAAATAATGAAGAGGATCCCTGTATAAGAGCCTTATATAAGAGGTACCCTGTTATAGAGGATAAAGTATGAAGGCGACAAAAACGCCTGTCATGGCGCAGAGGCACAAGCGTGCGACTGTAAACGCGACAGGTTGTGGGTTCAATTCCCACTCCAGGAAGTCGAATTTTTTATTTCCTGGGTCTGGTAACAAGGCAAAGCGCGGCGTTGAGTTCCGCCACTCAGCAGACAATGCCTCAATTCAGCGGAAAGTGGGGAACGGAGTGTGTTAACACTAAGTTCTCTTTGCCTACCCTGCTATATACAGGATACAGCGTGAATGCAAAAAAAAGAAGGTACAGTGGTAGTCTCAGGAGATAAGTCCCAGTGTGACAATTAATTATATCTGTTTTACTCCAGCCAACAATGACTACCGATTTTCTTCGTAGCTGTGATATTGTATCAGTGTGGAACAAATGATAGGACGTGACCGCTTTAGGAGATCTATGTCAGAAGCGTGTTTTTTATTTATTTTTTAATGTTATTGCATTGTTAGCGGTCCTTGTTAAGTATGCAAAAACTCAAATTAATCCGACGTCTCAAAGTCAGTCAAAATCACGTTCAAACTTCCCGTTACAGAGATACATACATACAAGCATTAGCGAGGGGTGAAAATTTTTAAAAGGCATGACTGTAAATTTTGGGGAAGCCAGTTTATATGCAGGGAAGCCGGTATCTTATGGGAAGCCGATATATATGAGTGATGGTATCGGTTGTTAATTATTTTTGTACAAATTTTAGATGCTTTTTGTGTACACATATCTATTTTTTTACCTTTTTTATGATAAAAAAACAATTATTGTAAAAGACAAAACACACATTATGTACCTCATAAAACACTCAATAATGTCTGTCTTTGTAATAATATCGATAATAAAGATTAGAGCGCCATTTATTATCCGTTGTTGGGGAACGGAATATCTTAACATGTCGGTTCTCAGGTTCCCTCTGCCCTCTGATACAGCGTGAAGATAAAAAAAATACCCCAATATGTATCTGTCTTTGTCATAATGTTAATATTTTTTTTTCATAGACTCTTAAGCTCTATTTATAATCCAAGTTATTGGGGGCTCGAACCCGTAACCTTCGCGTGTACTCAGACACGCCCCAAAGTGCTACGATAGTGTTTAATTTAAATTTAATTAAAGATAAGATAATTTTATACAAAAATTAGGTATTTATTTATATTGCAATATTCGATATCAACTAATTGTGTGTTATCAGTGCATGTATTACAAGCACTAAGCTTTATATTAGGTAATTCATTTTGTACTTAAGGGATTAAAGATAAAAGCTATCTAAAGCCGCGCCCCCATTGATAACAAATATATGTATGTATATACAATATATTTTAATATTTTTAGCTTCACGCTGTATCCCGCATATAGCAGGGTAGGCAGAGGGAACCTGAGAACCTAGTGTTCAGACACTCCGTTCCCCACTGTCGCCGAGTTGAGGCATTGCGTGCTGAGTGGCGGAACTCCACGCCGCGCTTTATCTTGTTACCAAGTACCTTGTTACCCAGGAATATGAAAAAAACAAACAACAATGAAAAAAACATTTCATCGCTCTGGTGGTCAAAGCGCGGTGCTGAGTTCCGCAATGTTTTAAACACGGGCGGTATAGGTATAGCTAACTACTACGCTATGTTTTTAAAAATGCGTGTAGCTAAAGAAAACAATTTCGACTTGTCATGTTATTCACGTCTATTAAGAATATATTTTTAACCATACATACATACATACATAGCTTCACGCTGTAAGTGAACCAATTTTCATGATCCTTTCTTTATATATAGCTGTGTAGGTTTTTGAGCAGTTTTTGAGTTATTCGTAATAATTTTATTTTTTACTGTATTTTTTTAAATTCGGTTTTCTTTTTCTGTTAAAATCTTAATTATGATTATTATTACGATGTCATCAATTATAAATAGTGGAGCGTGTAGTGGATCAATAGGTAATGAGGTCATCAGGCCAAATTACTAGGGTGTAGGTCAAGTACGTAACCGGGTCAATGTTAAGAATGCAGTCAACTTTGCTGATAAAACAACTGAAATATAAATAGGTGTCAAGTTCTGTAGATAATCTTTAAATCTTTCTATGAATATAATATTTATCTTTCTATAAATGTAGTACATTGCTTCGTCGTGTGATTATTTTGGCCGTTGCGCTCAACAATTACATACATACATACATAGCTTCACGCTGTATCCCGCATATAGCAGGGTAGGGTAGCAGAGGGAACCTAGTGTTAAGACGAGTGTCTTAACACTAGGTTCCCTCTGCTATTACCCACTTTCCGCCGAATTGAGGCATTGCGTGCCAAGTGGCGGAACTCAACGCGGCGCTTTGCCTTGTTACCAAACCTAGGAAATGAAAAATTCCATTTCCTGGAGTGGAATCGAACCCACAACCTGTCGCGTTTACAGTCGCACGCTTGTGCCACGACATGCGTTGTGCGCAAAAACTGACAGAATTAATTTATTATCACTTGCAAGAACGCCAACAAAAATAATGTAACAAAAATTCAAATTAAAACTAACAAAAAAAAGAAAACAGAACTTTAAATAACATGCACAAAAATAAAATTATTACGAATAACACAAAAACTATTCGTCAGATTTCAATTTACTTAAAATTTGAGGAGGATAGGGTCGAATGGAACAAGAATTTATCTTGCTTATTTAAATATTAATTTTATTTACAATCATATTAAAATATAAATAATTACAATTCTTTGGGCAAGATCTTGAAAATAACTACTTTATATTAAAGTAGTATAAAACAATACAATACTTACTAATACTTATACACACATACATACATAGCTTCACGCTGTATCCCGCATATAGCGGGATAGGCAGATGTAACCTAGTGTTAAGACACTCCATTCTCCACTTTCCGCCGAATTGAGGCAAATGCGTAGCGACACTCAACGCCGCGCTATGCCTTGTTACCAAACCCAGGAAATGAAAAATTCCATTTCCTGGAGTGGGAATCGTACCCACATCCTGTCGCGTTTACAGTCGCACGCTTGTGCCTCTGCGCCACAACAGGCGTTAGAAATACTTATAATTATTTTAAATAAATTTATATACAGTAGTTAGTGTATTTTGGTTTATTTTTTTATAAAACTGTTTATAAATAAATAGGAATTATGTACTATATTGAATTGAAAATATCCTTCCTAATAGATTTTTGCAAGTACTTTTATAACAACCAAGTTGCCGCCTTCTTAGAAGGCAGCTTTGTTCAGAAGGATCAGTGAGAAACTCAACAGTTACTCTATTCTAATATAAGAGATATCCTATTCTAACACAATTGTAGCTTCTGCATGACATTCGAATGATCTTAAATCAATACATTTTTATAAAATTATTGGGCAGTGTCCTAGATGCTTCAAATTTTAGTAATAGGAACCTCTGTGTATAAATGAATAATAATTTACTAACTAATAAACCTAATCTAAAATCATTAATATTAAAAACCTAACAGCTGTCTTAACACAAAGAACAGAGGTAACGCCATGGCAAAGAGATGTTTCTCCAAGTGTCCAGCATTATTACACGCATGAGGTCCCGGGCCGATGCAGGCGGCGTACGCCATGCGGTGCGGGAGGTGGCTCTGCTCGTAGAGGCCCGTGAACATCTGGTGGTGGGGACCGGACGCGAACACCGCCACGTCGTCACCACCGTGTGTTTCGGAGCCGAGCGGGACGTCTACGTGAGCTCGCCAGTTCACTTGGCCTGTTTGAGTAATAAAGTTTTGGGAATATTATCATAAATTGATCGAAGCATAGGATATAAATTTGTATGTGCTACCAATTTTTATAATTATCAGTTGAATAATCAATGTCCTAAAACTAAAGTGGAAATTTATTTCATTAGATAAAAGTCTTGCAGTGAACATAATAAAAAATTCAAAATTCAACAAACAAACGTGAAATGTTGTCTTTTTTGCAAGCCTTATGAAAAAAGTGTCCCTGCAAATGATTATCATTTTTTTTAAATTTAAATATATAAAATTACTCACGATAATTAGCCTCCTGAGAGACATCAGGCCTGACACCATTCACTTGCGCGCGGAAACCAGGACCGTTGGTATACGAGAGGGTCATATAGTTGACATTGCTGCTGTCCCTACTGTCTGAAAGACCAAGAACATCGCCACCTCTTTGGGTATAACCATTGAATGCCATCACATGGGCGTGGTCCGCCGTCACCACAAGCAGAGAGTCCTCTTCAGAAAGAAGCTCAGCAGCTCGAGCTACAGCTTTATGTAGTTCTATGGTCTCATCCAAAGCGAGATGCACGAAGTTATCGTGATGAGCGTGATCGATGCGACCACCTTCAACGAACAAAAAGAAACCATTTTCGTTTCGTTTCAACATATTAATGGCTGTTTCTGTTAAGTCTGCTAAAGTAGGGTCGTTCGTGAGATTGCTCTCCATGTGATATTTAAGATGATCCGATTCAAACAACCCTAACAAATAATCAGGAAGATTTTGATTTGCTTGAAGCAGTTCTTGTCGGGTTTGGACGTATTGGTAGGAAGCATTGCGAGCAGCTTTGTCTGCTTTCCATTCATCTATTAAATTTCTGCCGTCTGTTCTTCTGCCCGGATCTTCAACGTTTGTGGTGGGTAAAAATTCTCGTCGGCCACCACCTAGTATTACCTGGTAATTAAAAGCTAAATTATATACCAAATGATTAAATATATTTATTTATATTTTGTGATGAATCATGAGTATCTACTATATATCTACTTTATGCTAGAATAAATTCTAATCTTTTTTTAACTGAGTATAAGTGTGTATTGGGATTAAAAAATATTAGGGCAGAAAAACGTTTTTTATATTGTAACTTCCATTTTTTATCATATAATATCCAAAATACACACCTTGAATTGGTTTCCAGGATAAGAACGTACAAGCTGGTGAGCGATGTCGGGGCATACGTTAGGGTCGGCGGAGTCGATGCGCACCTCGGCGTCGTTCTCCCAGTGCCGGTTGGCGACGTGCGCGTACGCGCCGGCGGGGGACGCGTGCGTGATGCGCGTTGTTGTTACTACACCTGAAGTGGTGGGAATGGAATAGTGAAACAAACGTTTATATTAGTACTTTAGAAAATATCAATATCCTAGACATAATAGCGAAATAAAAAAATGTGTCAGATAATTTCAAAAAGAATAATGTCTTGGAAATTTAAAATAATAATTACAAGTTAAAGGGTTGTGATACATCTCTTGTATTTTGTGAGTCGAAGTCAAAGTCAAAGGTCAAGACCTAAGTATATCACAGTGGACGTTTTTCAAATGGAAACAATAAAAAATAAACAAACAGTATTACAACAAACATAACAATGTCTCTTTTTAGCATTTTCTCAGTTTCTATTGCAATTTCATTACTACGAGATTACGTTTCATTACGAGAGATTAAGAAGATGACGTCAATACATGAAGATAAAAGAAGATAACAAACGATCGCCTTTTTTATTGATGCTTAAAATATGTCTTATATCTTTTATACTTTTAATGAAATAATGTGTTACATACACATACATATGTTGTAGATCTTTTTTACTAATATATAAATTTTTTAAGGTTATAGCGTAGCGTATGAGTGTAGGCACGATTGGTTTTGGATTCAATGTGCTCTTGGGGGAATGTGATATATTTAAACTATTTTGATATCGCCGCTCTGATAAAACAAAGCACGGCATTGAGTTCCGCCATTCAGCACGCAATGCCTCAATGCGGCGGAAAGTGGGGAACGGAGTGTCTTAACACTAGTTTCTCAGGTTCCCTCTGCCTACCCTCTATATGCGGTATACATTGTGAAGCTAGTATATTATTAAGAAGTACTAACCAGCATCGCGTCCATCAGCTAGTGCCCAAGCAGCAATCGACTCCGTATGCGTCGACTTCGGGATGGAAGCCTCACAGTTCCACCGCGGCACCGCAGCGGTCACCCCGATGGTGCCGCCGTTGGCCTTCACGCCGGTCAGGTACGCGGTTGACGTGCATGCTGAGTCCGCGATTTGAGCGTTCACGCAATATGTCTAAAAAAATAGTTTTTAAATTTAGTCACATGATTTTAATGGATACTTTTACGTAACGACTAGAGCTCTAGCCTCTAGCCAATAAAGAAGACTAAAAGTCAAAGTCAAAGTCAAATAATTTTATTCAAAATAAGAAGTTACAAGCTTCATTTTTTGAACGTCAAATAATTTACCACCGGTTCACTAAATTTAATGCCTCAGACCTGAGAAGAACCGGCGCAAGAAACTCAGCGGGACTTTTTTTTTTTTTTTTTTTTATATTCGACAATGGTTTACAACTCTTTATTATTGGCAATGATACCTTTGAAACAGACTGGAGCGAGCATTTCATTCCCAAGGTGTGTTATCATTTATAAAATCACTAATTAGGTAATAACATTTAACACACAAACGTCTTTTTACAATTTTTTTTTTTTTTTTTTTTTTTTTTTTTTTTTTTTTTTTTTTTTTTTTTTTTTTTTTTTTTTTTTTTTTTTTTTTTTTTTTTTTTTTTGTGCTCTCATCTAGCTGCGTCGAAATTCTTACACGCTTGTTACAACTTGTTTTTGTTGTTAGTATTTCTGTATATTTTCAAAAAAATTGATATGACTTTCGTTTGGAGAGTATAAAAAAAATTTTTTTAGGATTTGTTGATGATTTTTCACAGATACACTGTTATAAGAAACTTATATTTTTTTTTTTGTCAGTGAAAGTTTTTAATTATAGTAATATTAAGTTTTCATAGAGTAGTTTGAGTTTGACGTGGGGTTGAAAACTACCTAATAGAGTAAATAGATCGAAAAGTGATGAAATCATTAAAAATAATTTGCAAAGAGTATTTTTACCTTTTTTATGTATCTTAATACCGTCTTTCTTGCCTAGGTCGCTTAGGTACATTTTTTTTTATGTATTTCTAATAATATACTTCAGGACATAATAACTATTAGTATCAAATTCTAAATTTGCAACCACCGCATAGCAGAATAGTTTAAGAGAATTTAGTGTGAAGACAGTAAGTTCGTCACTTTTCATCCGAATTCGAAACGTTGCGTTTTAAATGGCGGAACTCAACGTCCAGTCAAATTCCACAATTCAATAATTATTTTTAACACAATCATAACAATACCTTGGCAAGTCCAGCAGTGGGGAAAGCTTCAAACGAGAGCTGCGCCTCCTCCCCAGTCCGACCATTTCGTTGTCCCAACAAAGTCCGAGCGGCCGCCAACGTCGGCACCGACATGCCGTCACCAAGGAACATCACCACATTACGAGCTTTTCGCGAGTCACCTCCAAATCCTTGCTTAATCTTCTCATTGATAGTAGCCTGAGCATCTTGAAACCAATATTCTTTTGTGTTTTCTGCTTCCGAAGAAGGAAAAGCTTTGGTCTTTTGGTATTCAGGTTGTGAAGCAGGATGGTAAGGATCGGCGGTAGTTGCTGCTGAGGCCGCTGAGGCCACCGACAGCAATACCGTCACGAGAGCCGCCAACGTCTGCTTCGAGCACATTGTCGCGAATGCTCACAACGTGTTAGTGACACGTATTTATGAATTATATGCTTTATCTAGCAGATTTCGATGAAACGTAGCTGTTGTTAAGTTGTTTATCTATCACGCATGTATTGTAAGATTTCTTGTATTTATATATTATAAAATTATAGAGAAATCATATCTTTTATTACTAAAAGATTACCAAATTTTTAGCACGCTTTTTTTTAAATATATGTTTTCTAAAAATAATTTTCGTTTCCTATGTGATTAATGTTTTAAATCTATCTATGAATGTAAGAATATATCTGCAAAGCTATTTTGATGTTTAAGCTATTTTTTATTTATTATCGTTCGATTTTTTTTTTGAAAAACTGCACATGTGTCCCAATTAACTTATGAGAATACAATATTTTTATAGATATACTTACTAGCACGATCATGATACCAGGAAAATTTCAAGCATGATCCTATTAATTTATTTTTTAAACTAGTTTTGGGCTCTAAATTACTAAAATTTTGTTCAATGCATACATACATACATAGCTTCACGCTGTATCCCGCATATAGCAGGGTAAGCAGAGAGAACTTAGTGTTAAGACACTCCGTTTACCATTTTCCGTCAAATTGAGGCATTGCGTGCTGAGTGACGGAACTCAACAAACCCAGAAAATGAAAAATTCCATTTCCTGGAGTGGGAATCGAACCCACAACCTGTCGCGTTTACAGTCGCACGCTCGTGCCTCTGCGCCACGACAGGCGACAATGAATTATTTGTATATATAAGTCTTTAAGTACGTACAGACTGAACGCTTGTAGAGATTTGGAATAGATAAAATGTTATCTATGGTCTTTTTACATCGATTGTAATTAGTTAGTAGTTGTGTTTATATATCCATTACGAGAGGTTAAACCCCACAGTTTCATCAGTATGGACGATGGTGAGGGGTGAAAATTTTAGTTAGGCAAGCCGGTAAATTAAGGGAAGCCGGTAATTTTTAGGGAAGCCGGTAATTTTTAGGGAAGCCGGTAATTTTTAGGGAAGCCGATATATTTAAGGAAAGTGGTATAGGATGTCAAGGTATTTAGTAATTTCACTACCGAATTTTGGCGATGACCTTTTTTTTAGGTCTAAAAGATGTCAGAGCTTGTTTTTTTGCAATCTTATGCCTAACATTTTCCTGGCGACCTTTTTTTTCTAGCTCTCACACCTTACTTCATTTTGTTTTTTGGAGCTCCACATTATATTGGCGAGCTTTTTTCTTTTTAGGTCTCATATTTGTACTTTGAAAAGTTAGGCAAATCGGTGGGAATTGAGTTGTATGGACGCCTCGCCACTGGTATAGACACTTAGCTACTTTACGAGACAGTAATGAAAAGGGATGCTAAATAATTCTTCAACTTCTTCCGTTTCGTTGTTTTGGTACGACAAGTACACACTTATCGCGTTACTCAGAGGATGCAATTTTATTATTTTGATATATGAGGGAGGTTCGGGTAAGATTGAATCCAAATTTTTATTGTCACCACTCTTGTCTCATGGCCGCCATTTTCGAAAAAGGAGTATATATAAATAAGATTTTAACAAAAAGAAAACTGATATATTGTTGCGAATAAGTAATAAGTTAGGTGGTAGGAGGTTCGTCCTCCGACTGGCTCGCGACCACTATCATGTCAAAGACGAACCGCCAAATATCTAATGATGTGTTCCGGTTCGAGGGCATGTAAGCCAGGTTTTCCCCTGTCCTAACCCATCCTTTCCCCAGAATGTGGTGGTTCCGATAGCGAACATTGTCCTCCCCTTCCATCTGTATCGTCTAGGTAGGCAACGCATTTACAACACCTCCGTTGTTGTAGATGTCTATGGGCGAAGGTAACCACTTACCATCAGGTGGTCCTTCTGCTCGTTTGCCGTCCGTTATCAATAAAAAAAAAAAGAATAACTCAAAAACCAATATTAAATAAATTTAAATAGAACTTCATCAGAAGCTTTATGTATAATATAAAAAAGAATCATTAAATTGCTTCACCCATCGAATTGAGTACCTCCTTTTTTAAAATCGATTAAGAAAATATATTTGATTGTTGTCTTCTGTCTTCCCAAAGCCTATTGTTAATGTCCTCATAAATACAACTGGACTGTAAATGTCTTAATAAATAATTAAAAAAATAAATGGACACTAAGATTAGAATTTAAAAAAAACATATGACCTTGTCTTTTTGTATTATCTTTAAAGAAAGCAAAGTCAACAGGAAACTAAAATAACATATGTTTGTTGTCGCGTCGAGTCTATCTATGTCTATCACTCGTAGAGATTACAACACTCGCGGATTATGATAATACAAATTATTGAGTGCTCATTGATCTTTGGATCATTCGATAGGATTTAAAGAATTAATTACGCAAATCTATGATTATCTACATACGTAGTGGGTACAGATACTCGTATGTATGTATATGTTACCGGAAATGTATGAGATACCGACATTGTAGATAATTTCTAAATGTTGGGAATGTTTGCAATATCGAGGTTATTTAGGAAATAGCTTCACGTTTATTCTGGTAGACAGAGAGAGCCCAGTGTCTAAACACTCTGTTTTACATTGTTGTGCCTGTAGTCTCCAATTCCACTCGATGTCTCGGGGTGCTAACATTAGTGAGGGAACTCAACATCGTGCGTCGTCTTATCAGAACGGGTAAATGAAATTAATATAAATATAATCATTCTTTTAAAAGAGAATCGAATTCCATTTGTATGGACTAGGAATTGTAGAAAATGAAAAATGTCTTATTCAATTAGACTAGAACGTCAAAATTATTTTTATAGAAACAAATTGGCCAAATCTACTTTAAACCAGTTCCATTGGACGAAATTACTTTAGACGGTTATTCGAGTCAAAAGAACTACCCATCGTAAGATTCTATTCTATAAAAATATTTTTTGACTTATAAATTCTACTCAGCGTGAAACGGAGTGTCTTAACTCGGAATTGCAAACAATGTCGATGTTTCATACATTTCCGGTAGCATATACACTCGACGCACTTAGATCTCAAGGCCATGTTAGATTACTTTTGGGTAACGACAATTATTTATTATACTACAAAAACGAAAGGCTCGTTTTTTATGGTTCCGTACTCATAAAGGAGTACTTCGTAATCCGTCTGTCTGTCTATGTGTCTGTCTATCTGTCTAGATAGACAGATAAACAGATATAGGTGTTTCTAATTTTTATTTCCTAATTTTTTTTCTACTATACATTCGTTTTAAAAATCAATAAAAAATGACTTTTGGTGGCTTTGGGATAATTAGACGCTAAGGTGGAAATATCGAGTAAACTAGTAATGTTAACATACCTTCTACAGTTCAATATGCCTACAAAAACCTCACAAAGTTTCAATTCAATCCATGAAACCATTTTTTTTTTATTCATTTGATCAAATTTGTGAGAAAAATTAAAGGATCACTATTACACTATAAATGATGATATTCACTTTAAATGATGATAATCTTTAACAAAAAAAATGATTTTTTCAATTTTTTTCATGCATATTTATTGATAACACAACAATGCTATAAATTTACAGGAAAAAAAAAGGTTTTCAAAAAAAAACCTTTATTTTGGATACATTAGAAAAAAATGTCCAAAATTTTTGAATTGTTTTTTTTTTTCGTTTTTTTTGCAAATCGGATTTTTTACCCTATAAATTGCAATTAGTAAGAGATATAATGACTTAGGTGTCAAAAAATATTCAGCAACAGTCATGTATGTATGAACTTGTATGTATGTATGAACAGAAGGAGGAGTAGGTTGGAGTTTTAACTGTGTATTTCATGTTACTAGTGTCCCCGTTGACGCGTTAATAACGCGTCCTAGCAACTTATGTATATGTCACTTTATATAAACATGCATGTCAAACCAATAATTTAAAAAAAATACTTTCATTCTGCGCTCCTTTGCTATATAAATTATAAGTGTGCCAAGTTTCATACTCTTGTGTCCGCGTAATTTTGGTAAAAAGGTTTTCAAAGTTTTTGCTTCACGTATTAATATATAGATGTTATATAAGGCTGTTGAGGAAAATATGTTTTTTTTATTCTATAATTACAGTTTTGGCACAAAAAAGAAAACCGAATTCAAGTAAAATGCACTACCAAAAATAATTATTACGAATTACTCAAAAATTACTCAGATCTTAATTTAATCTACATATATACATACACGCTGTATCCCGCATATAGCGGGGTAGACAGAGAGAACCTAGTGTTAAGACACACCGTTCCACATTTTCCGCCGAATTGCGTGCTGAGTGGCAGAACTCAACGCCACACTTTGCCTTGTTACCAAACCCAGGAAATTAAAAATTTCATATCCTGGAGTGGGAATCAAACCCACAACCTGTTGCGTTTGCAGTCGCACGCTTGTGCCTCTGCGCCACGACAGGCATTTAATTTAAATGGGACTTTTTTGGAGTACGAAGAAATAATAATAACATCATCCTATTAACAATATATTTGGCATACATGACACAGATAACAAATCAATATATATATATATATATATATATATATATATATATATACATTATCATAAAATAAGTAGTTATTTAGTTCTAAGTAATCTTATCTTATTATTATTTACAAAATTTTATCAAACTTTGAGACCATTACATCGCAGTGGGATAGTGTCAACCGTAAACGTGAGTAGCTGTAGGTTCGATTCCCACTCCGAAAGCAAAAGTAAAATTATTTTCATTCGTTTAGTTACCATGCAATATACCGCCAAATATGTTATGATGTGTTCCGGTTCCATGGCATGTAAGCCAGGTTTTCCCCTTTTTCACCCATCCTTTCCCCAAAATGTGGTGGTTCCGAAAGCGGACTACTAATAAAAGCGGACATTGTCCCCCCCCTTCCATCTGTATCCTCTAGGTCGGCAACGCTTCTACAACATCTCTGGTGGTGTTCATGGGCGAAGGTAACCACTTATCATCAGGTGGTCTTTCTGCTCGTTTGCCATCCGTTATCCATAAAAAAAAACCATGCAATATATGTACAGGAATATTTCACATGGAAAGTGGACCGGAGTGTTAGCACTAATGAGAGAATATTTAAATTATTTTTATTTCTTCGCTCTGGTAAGATAAAGCGCAGCGTTGAACTCCGTCATATAATATACAGTGTCTCGAATTGTAGGTTTTCTTTGATTACTCTATACGGGATAAAGCATTGGTTTTTTTTCTATTTTACAATTGAATCGGTGAGTGCAGCAACAACGTAAGTCATGAATTTGCATTGCATTTTTTGTGCACCGATTCAATTATATTTATAACTTAAACTAATAAAAAATAATTTATTAATCTATCGTAACAATATTTGCAAAACAGCAGCTATAACACTAATCATAATAGAATATTGTACTCCAGCAGCGCCACTACAGGCGCGTGCCCCCGGACCGATACACGCGGCGTACGCCATGAGGTGCGGCAGCTGGCTCTGCTCGTAGAGGCCCGCGAACATGGCGCAGTGCGCGCCCGACGCGAACACCGCCACGTCGTCCGCGCCGTGCGTCTCCGAGACGAGCGGCACGTCCACGTGCGCGCGGAACGATACTGAGCCTGTGTCACGAATTCACTATGTATATTCAGATGTAAAATTTAGTATTTTCATTTCTTCGGTTTGGTAACGAGGCAAAGCACGGCGTTGAGTTCCGCCACTCAACACGTAATGCCTCAATTCGGCGGAAAGTGGGGAACGGAATTGTTGAAGAACGGAGTGTCTTAACACTAGGTTCTCTGGTTCCCTCTGCCTAACCTGCTATATGCGGGTTACAGCGTGAAGTTAAAAATATATATATATATTCATATGTTTTACATCCTCTCACATACGCTCATGCACACCCTCATATCTCACAACCTGAGATCAAATCACACATGTAATTAAATATTCTTTTTTGTAATCACTTTTGAAAGGCTAATCATGTAATTCTACTGGGATTGGCGCTGTATACCGGAATACAGGAAACTAGTCCGGGTACAGAGGAAATCTTATCTGTATTGGTATTTTTTTATTATTATTATTATATACGAAATGGCCACTAATAAAGAATTATAAGCTATTGACGAATAAAAAAAAATCACGCTGAGTTTCTTACGCCGGTTCCTCTCAGGTTCAGGCTCCTGAAGCATTAAATTTAGTGAACCGGTAGTAAATTATTTGACGTTCAAAAAATTAATGTAACTTCTTATTTTGAATAAAATTATTTGACTTTGACTTTATAAACCAGTGTGTGTCGGAGAGACACACTGGTTTATACATTGCCAACTTCTTCTCGGAGAAGTCAAGGAGACGTGGGGGTATCGAAGAGGAGATGTCGAGAGGACGTCGGGGAGACCTCAAGAGGATGTCGTGGCGTCGTTGAGGGGACTTGGAATAATATCTGGGACTTGTGACCGAGGTGTACGCCTAAGAAACTCCTGTAAAATGGGCGTTAATGTTTGCCTTCACTGTTCGGGCTTCTCTCTCTACTTAAGTAATTTTGATAATATCCTAACTAATACTGTGTTCGAGATTTTGCGAGATTTATTATAATTTCGTTTACTTTTTATTAAATTTTAGTATTAAATATACTGCAGTCAAAATTGTTGCAGGATTTGAACGCGAATGGAAGGAATCTTACTAAATCTGAAAAAAATTAAGCCATCACAAAGTCTAAATCTTGTACCGGTTAGTCATTTTTAGATGGACCCTATTAATATTCTAGACGATATACTTTAGCTTTAACGTTAGTTTTTTTTATATGAATTTTTTTTAGAATTTTACCACCTAAAACTTTTTAAGAATGATTTCGTAAGAATTTTATATAAAAAAATGTATTAGACGGTTTTGAACCTGTACCTCAACCGATTAACCAATATCAATATACATACATAAATCTAAATAACCAGTTAAAAAAGTTTTATCTACAATTAATCCATATTCAATTAATTCATACCATAATTATTTTCCTGTGTAACATCCGTTCGTTGACCATCAACATGGCTTCTAAACCCTGGACCATTTGTGTACGAAGCAGTCATATACGGCATGTTGTTCCTATCGCGACTATCAGCGGGTCCCAGTATGTCCCCACCACGTTGAGTGTAACCATTAAAGGACATGACATGTGCGTGGTCTGCGGTCACCACTATCAAGGAGTCCTCTTCAGACAGCAGTTCCTTAGCGCGTGCGACCGCTGAGCTCAGCTCTAAGGTCTCATCCAAAGCGAGGTGTACTCTGTTAGCATGGTGGGCGTGATCGATCCTACCAGCTTCTACAAACAAGAAGAATCCCTTCTCGTTCTTACTTAACATGCGAATCGCAGTCTCTGTCAGTTCCGCCAAAGTTGGTTCCGTGGTAGCGTTCGCCTGTAAATTGTACTCTAAATGTGATCCCTCAAATAACCCCAGGAGGTATTCAGTTTCGTTAATGTTAACATTTTGCAATTGTTCGCGATTCCATACATATTGGTGTGTTAGGTTACGGTTTCCTTTATCATCTTGCCACTCTTGGATGAGGTCGCGGCCGTCGGATCGTCTGCCGGACGTGTTTTCTTCGTCTCTTACTGTTGTGTTGCGAAATTCTCGTCTACCTCCACCTAGTATAACCTGTGTAAAGGGTAAAACATTGTTCATATTACTTAATTAAAATATTTTACTGTAAAAGGGTTCATGATGATTAATGGACACTACTTGTTTTAAAAACAAGTAGTGTCCATCTTCGTGTACTTGGTTTGGTTAGACAAATTGCAGCGATGGGATCCGCTACCCAATAAGCAATTGTCTTAAAGTAGACTTTAGAGTAAAGCTTCTTTTTATAGCTTCAGCTTAATATAGACATAATAATTGGTTCTGCCAAAATATCGCCATCATGTATAATTACCTTATTTTTTTTTAAATGATTGAAATATTTGACTTATATATTTTAAAAATATATTCCTGTTTACTTTAAATTGGTTTCCCGGAGCCTGATGCACCAGCTGATGCGCAATATCCCTACACAGTAGAGGATCCTGCGAGTCCTCCACCACCAGAGCGTTGTTCTCCCAGTTCCTGTTGGCTGTCTTGGCGTACGCGCCAGCGGGAGACGCGTGTGTGATGCGCGTTGTTGTTACTATACCTGGGGTTTATTTATATTGTGATAATCACTCAGCACGCAATGCCTCAATTTGACGGAAAGTGGGGAACGGAGTGTCTTAACACTAGGTTGCCTCTGCCTACCTTGTTATGCAAAAAAAAAAACTTTTTTTAGCTTCACGCTGTATCCCGCACCTAGAGTATAGATAGAGAGAACCTAAGAACCTAATGTTAAGACAAACTCTCCGTTTCAGTTCCTCACATAAAGTGGTACAATGATTTTTGTTGTAATTCCTTCTTTTAATCGATTTCAAAAAAGAAGTATGTTTTCAATTCGATGGTTTTTTTTGTGTTTGTTTCTTTGCATTACTTTTTATTGGATAAATCAATTTTAATGTCTTTTTTTATATGATAGCTAATATTTTTGATATGGACCAATATAATTTCGTTAAATTTGATAAGTAGATTTAGATGTAATATTTCTAATTTTTAGTGTCTTTTATTTAAGGTCAGTTTTCTTTTTTGTTACTTTTTTAAATTAACTGCAAAAACCTAATAGTATCTTTAAAATTATAGACCATAGCATTTTACATTCTCTCTGGTTATCCCACTGGAAAGAAGCGTAAAGCTAAAAAAATAATAAAATTACATTGAGTTATCTACGTTATCGTAGTTTAGTAGTTTAGATTACGTCACATACTGAATGAGTATTAAATAATTATATAAAAATATTTTCATACTTCCGGTCCGACAGACAAAGTCGTTGTCTTCTGCATCGCCATACAAATTACTATACACAAAATCTTTAAACTGAAAAACCACTAAATCTATACATATATACATAAAATACCGTAGTGTTTGACGCTCCGTTCTCTCTGACTTCCCCGCTAGTAGTTAGGTACCTACCTAACTTCACCTACGTAGGTATATACATAAAAAATAAAAATGGAGTGTCTTCTTGTAATATTAAAATAATCCCTTTTTACTATAAGCATATTTACGATATATACTCGTATACGAAAATAGCATTTTTACAATTTTTATCTGTCTATCTGTCTAATTGTTCCGCCTAATCTCTAAAATGTCTGGACCGATTTTGACGAGACTTTGACCGATTTTTATATAATAAGGAGGAGTTATTTTTATTTTATAAAAATTCTTGAAATATCAAAATTTTAACGCAATATAACTATTTTGTTAAATTCCATGCGGACGAAGTCGCGGGCACAGCTAGTTCTAAAGAAGAAATATTCCAAGCCATACTAACCAGCATCACGACCGTCCTCCAGTGCCCATTCCGCAATAGAGTCCACAGTGTTCCCTTGCACCAAGGAGGCCGCACAGTCTCGTCGCGGGACGGCGGCGGTCACTCCGATAGTGCCCGCGTTGCCTTTAATGCCGCACAGGTACGCTGTGGCGGTACACGCTGAGTCGGGGATTTGGGCGTTCACGCAGTATGTCTGGAAATTATTATTTTTTACACGCTTCACGCTATATCCTGCACTTAGCAGGGTAAGCAGAGGGACCCTGAGAACCTAGTGTTACGACACTCCCTTCTATCGATTGAGGCATTGAGTGTTGAGTGGTGGAACTCAACGCCGCGCTTTGCCTTGTTACCAGAGCGAACATTATTATATCTAAGTATACTATTTTGTTATTTATAGTAATAAATGTATGAAGAGATTCATGACTGTGGACGAGGCGAAAAAAGTATACAAGGGCCGAAGTTGGCGCTCCATCCTCTATAAGTACCCCACTAGGGATTCGGCATGAATTTCAATTAAAGAAAGGAAGGAAGAACTTAGGTTCACTAAATTTAGTTATTTCTTTGACTATTTATTATTGTAAGGTAAAATTTATTATAATTAAAAAAAAAGCATAAAGTTTAGTTTTTTTTAAACTGGGCTTACAAGCTTACCTTAGCAAGTCCAAGTGCAGGAAACTTTTCAAAAGAAAGTTGTGCTTCTTCCCCACTTTGGTTATTACGTTGGCCGAGTAACGTTCTTGCGGCGGCCAGTGTCGGTACAGACATGCCATCTCCGAGGAACATTACTATATTGCGAACTTTTCCTTTCGTTTGTATGTATTTTCGACGAGTTTCAATTGATTTTTGGGCTTCATCTATCCAGTATTGAGCTGAATATTCTGCTGCGCCAGGTCTGGGGACAGTATTGGTTCTAGGACTGACTTCTGGGTGGTAGCCATCGTCGTCCGTTACCACGCGGGCACCCACAGTGACCACCGCCACCACTGCGACCACACACAACAACTTGACCACGCGGCACATGTCACCAGAGTGTGAGAACTTCAGCATAATTATTATGTACACGTTTTTATTAATTTTCTTTATATCTAATCTTCTATTATTTTAAGCTTTATACTGAATATTATTAAAATTTTAATTTGTTATCGTTTCTGACATTTTAACAATGATGTATCGGCTTATAGATAATTGGCTCTTTAATTTAGTGGATTAATGTTGGATGTGATGATGACCGACCTCAAATAAAATGCTTTAAAAAGTAAAATTATTAATTACGAATATCTCAAAAACTACTCGTTAGATCTTACCTAATATTAAATGGGGGGGAGGCGGGGGAGGGGGTCACATCATAAGCACTAGCTATCATATAAAAAGACACATAAGAATTGGTTCACCCAGTAAAAAGGTATAAGGTAACGTATACATATAAAAAAAAAAGTACGGTAAGGTATACATATAAAAAAAAAAACTTATTTTTGAGGTCGATGATAAAAGTGGTATTCAAAAGCACATATTGGGACAAAACTAGAGAGAGGTATTGGTATCAAGTAATCAGTATTAAGCTAAAGGCGTGATTGCGTCGTGATTATTTTATACCTACTGTCTCTACTTCAGCATATAATACGAAGGTGAAAAAAATGAAAATTACGCCTAATAATATATTTATACACGGGATTCCTAATTCAATTAAATTATTATATTTAATACCTTCACCAGCATTCGGCGGTAAGCGGGGAACGTAAATGTTAAAAGAGAACGGAGTGTCTTAACACTAGGTTCTCAGGTTCCTTCTGCCTACCCTGCTATATGCGGGATACAGCGTGAAAATAAAAAAACAAATAAACAAAGTAATATTAAGCTATCACAAAGTGGACTGTTTCAGCGGAAATAGGCATTTATTTACAACAGATGCTGTTAATATACTAATTACTTCAGTAGAGGAATTGTTACCAGCGCGAGGAAATGAAAATACTAAATATTATTTAATATTTTCATTTCCTGGAGTGGGAATCGAACTCACAACCCGTCGCATTTAGAGTCTCACGCAGAACGTGATGCTGCTCATAGTTTTGTACTGGTCATTCCTTTCACCAAATGTATAAATTTTTGTGCTTTTTTATTTTTATGATTTACTGCCATCTAGTACGAAAATTTTGAAACTAGCAATTGATCAACGAATAGTTCAGCTGTATACATGTAGGAGGTGCTCCTCTGGCTAATAATAATTATTATAGTTTATTTTTAAATATTTGTGACATATTAAAGAAATTGGGTGACAAAAAACTATTAAAATCATAGGAAAAGAAAAACAAAACATAATATTCATATAATTCCACATGTATAGTTTCAAAATTCATGTACGAGTGTATTTAATATTTTGAATAACTACTTACAAGTAATTAAATATATTAATTGTGTTTTATTCATTCATTTTTAGTGTATCATTTGATTAAAAGTTAAATTTTCATCAACATATTGAGAATTGCTTGATAAAGTTTTTATTAATGTCAACTGAATTTACTATTTAGATAGCTCAATGATAAATAAGCAATATGAACTATGAACAAACCGACGTCTGCGTATTCCATACGACAATTATTAACCAATATATATTTTTATATGTTTAAATAATTCTATTTACAGAGAAATGTGAGACGTTATAAAAGTTTTGCATACCGGACGAAACCTGCTGAGCTGAAATGTATGGGACTTACACGGAACTGATCAATGGAAATGGCGGAAAGTGGGGAACGGAAATGTTGAAAAAGAATGGAGTGTCTTAACACTAGATTCTCTGGTTCCCTCTGCCTACCCCGCTATATGCGGGATACAGCGTGAAGTTAAAAAAAAAAAGTCAATGGAAGATATTATTGGCTCTATATGCTCATCTTTCTAAATTCTTATTAAAATGATATTGAAGGCACAGTGAGTAATATTTGACTTATTATTATTATTACGTTTTCCATATATGAGTTTCATTTTTCAAGGAACCTGAGAAACTAGTGTTAAGACACTCCGTTCCCCACATTGCTTGCTGAGTGGCGTAACTCAACGCCGCGCTTTGCCTTGTCACCAAGCCCAAGTGGAGTGGGAATCGAACCCACAACCTCTTGCGTTTACAGTCGCACGCTTCTACCTCTGCACCACGAAAAAATTTTAGTCATATTCAAATACTAAGGAAAGAAAAATATTTGAACATAGCGGGACTCGAACCCGCGGTTTTTAGAAATCGGCACTGTTCTAGATATACATACAATTCAGCTATACGTTCTTATCGAGCTACGTTGACATTCTCACACACTTGTTACAACTTCAGAATTTCGACGTATTTTGGTTAGAGCGATTGAATATTTAGTAACTATAGCGGGTTCGAATCCCGCATCCTGCAACTTTCTATATTTTTATAAATATAAAAAAATCTTACATATATAATAAGGAAAAAAATAAAATTCTAAATAATTTATAGTTCGTTTTATTTTCCTGATAAAACAATATTTTTATGAAATGCTAAACATCAACTATAATATAAACTCTACTTGAAATCGCTTCGCTTCGCTTTCGTTTACAAACTCCAAAACCCAAGCCAGGCTTACTTAGTTAACTACTACAGCTTCAATATTAAAACATTTAACAGATATGAAGTATTCTACATTTGGAGAAGGGTGAAGCGGGTACTATAAAGAACCTAGTATTTAAACACTCCGGTCTCATTCCGGAAAAACTTGCGTAACCCAACGCTGCGGTTGTGATAGATTTTTATTTCAATATATATAAAGAAAAATATAAAGTACACAGATTATAATAGCAATACTATCGACACTGAGATCATTTTGGGACGAATTTCAAGACTTACATGTTATTTTTATATATATTTTTAATTTTTATACCAAAGTAACCACTTCACTCTACTCGAAGCTCAAGGCAACAAACAAATTATTGATAAAATAATTTGTACAAAAAATACTTGACTAATATCTGGAATTCAAAGTAACTACCACTTAATAACAGCGAAGGACTTACTTATTTGCATTTGATAAAAAATGAGTATTAATTAACAATAATTTTCAATACTTGCAAAATACAAAAATAGAAATTCGTAAAATAAAATACTTTTAAAAGACAAAAATTGATAGATGTATAATTGTATATAACTTAACAAAAAATGATAATATTCATTGATAAATATAGACAATTTTAAGGATATACTTTTAGAATTGCTAAGTTCTAAGCTAAATACTGGTTCAGAAGATTCTATCACAAAGTGGACAGTTTCAGCGGAAATAGGCATTTATTTACAACAGATGCTGTTAATATACTAATTACTTCAGTATTTAGAGGAATTTGATTTGTGATTTAAAATAACAATAAAAGTCTACTTGTGTACAGTTTGTTCTCTAGTTCTTAACATTCCATATTAGCGAGGCATTGAATTGGATTTATCAATAGTTTCTAAAACATATGCATTATTAATTTAATCAAAATATATTAAAATAAATTTTCATCTAACGTTCTGCACACAAGTATTGCAAATAGACAAATTGCATAAATTATTCATATTACAATAAGTGATATTTCATGTGATGTTATTATAATTGCACTAAAATCTAACTAAAGCTTAGTTTTTAAAGTTTAAATAAATCGATGTATGAATGACATGAGCAACTAATAAGTTTTATAATACTAATATAAAACTGTCAGTCAGTAGACTATCCTTAATTCTCATTGAGACCCTCCATTTATAAGTGCATCATATAAAATAACAATTCCTATAAATACGACTAAATAATTACAATGTACTTACGTAATAAAGTATCATCAGATTTCAAATTGTGCGAAGTGTGAAATAAATTACATTTCCAAGCAAGTTAAACAGTTTCACCATTTATGTATATTTTGTTTGATTGCTATATAAAAAAATAAATCATGGAGATTCATAATCTGATAATTTTAATATTTTATAATCGTAACAAATCGAATAACAATAATAACACACAGGAAATACGCAATGACTTTCATTTGGCGGGAAGATTTTGACTTTGACAGCTGTCACTATAAAGCGGTTACCACACGATGTGTTATCGAATTTAAAAAAATATTAAATTTTTAAGCAAATTGTAAATTCATTTTTTTTAAATATCAAATTTAAAATTACGCATAGATTTACATTTATTCATCCGTCATATAAAATAAATCTACAATTTGCATAAAAATGAATAACTCGTATTTACAAAAAGTTAATTTTATAACATATTATAATAATTATTATCAATTTAGTAGTTTGTAAGTTTCGTCTAGAAGTCGTTGTCGCTGGATGCGTCGCAAGCCTCGGAGATGAGCGCGGGCGGGTTGTAGCGCGGCGGGGAGAGCACCGGCCCGTGAAAAGACTGCGATCTTAAGACGTTACTGTGGAATAATTTAATCGTAAATATAATAAATATTATTAATAATGTAATGTAACCCAACGGCGTTCAAATATTACGAAGAACATTTTGGGAAGGGAGCATCTTTTCAAAGTTTGTTATGCGCTAATAACAAGCTAAATAATACGGGGCTTTGAAAAACGCATTCCGTAACTTTTTTTTCCCGACCTAAAAACAATCACAATTTGGGAATTTTAGGAAAAAAGTAAAAAATAATTTCGGTGGAGAATGGTGTAAATGAAAAAACGTTACTGTGCCTCACTTAAAGCAGAGGGAGAGTAAAACGTTTAAAAAATTGTGCTAAGTAATACTTGAACTCCCACATACTTGAAACTTTTTGATTAACAATGATAACAATTTATTTAATAGTACTCATCATTTTTATGTTAAATAAGCCAATTATTAGGATTTTATAAAGTAAATAATAAAAATGTATAAAAATTAATATATAAAAAAGTAGTAATTACAAATTACAAAATTAAATAAAGTAAATATAAGTAAAATATAAAGTATTAAGCAATTCATACATGTTTAGTAGAAAATTGTAACATCCATACTTATAATATAAAGCGTTTTACATACTATATATGAAGCCAGATAAAATATGTATCTTTTTACATATAAAATGTTATAAAAAATTAAGCAAGGGTTAAAAGGCCAAATCTTGATTTTTCATAAAATTTAAATAACCAAAATTTCTATAGCAACATCTAACTAATCATTTTGCTTAAAAAAGTATGAAACTAATGAAACTGTTATTTAAAAATTTTACTAAATTAATATAAATAAAAAAAGTTTAAATGAAAAACCAAGACACATAAAGCTCGACATATTTAAAAGCAATTACATATTATTTTTATTTATTAAAGCTTTTGTATTGTGACAATAATTTTCAGTGGCTGTTCGTATGACGACCTTGAACCTACAATAAAATAATGGAATGTGCAATTTAAAAAATATAGAAAAAGACATTATCCTATTTTATTTTTAATATTTATTCCAACACTTTTATTTTCATCAAAGAAACTGTTTACGTTTACAAAACAAATATTGGTACTGTTTTAAATTTGAGTAAAATATTACCAAGCCTTAGACTGTTCTAATAGAACCTATGTTCACATAATATAATTACACAATACATATAAAAATATTACTTTTGTAACCTATTATTGTATTATTTTTTTATATATCTCAACCTTTTTTACAAATAAAAATGATACGCATTCCATTCTATACAACATTGTCTCACATCGAACGTCATATTGCCACTTCACCAAACTAACCTTAACAAGATGGCCGCCCTTGACACTTTATCCAGAATTGCATGCATTTTGACATCTGTCACGCTCTAAAATATATTAGAACACAATTTAATCATTCCTACGACACCTAAGTTAAAACATAAATGTTAAATAAATAAAATAAATTAGCCAACATAAACCACTTTACAATAACGCAAAATAATAATTAATTTATCTAAAAATAATCTACTCAACTTAAAAGGTATACAGATAATATAATAGGCTACAACAATATTATAGAAAATAAAAGTATATAGCAATAATTAAATTTTTATAATCTTTTGTCTATAAAAATCTAAAAATCTATGTGTATAAAGATAATAATTATATCGGTACATACACCAATATATGTTTCGTGATTACCTTCTATATTCCAGTACCTAGACAATGCAGGTGTGTATTAATTTTTCATTAAGACTAAATACAAAAAGATCTTTTTTAATAGATATTTTCTTTTAAAATATATTTTTCTTATTATTGTTGTTACAATAATTTAGTTATCGTAAATGCACAATACTTTATTTACAAGAAAATTCCTTTACATAAATGTTTATATTGCATATTTCTTGAAATCTTTTTAATTTGACTGTTTCATTATGTTAGAAATTCTCTAAAAAGAAAAAAGAAACAATGTTTACAATACATCATAACAATCTATAATAAAAATGACAAACTGTCAAATTGCTGTCAAAATTTAAACCACATTTCAAATAAATTTAACCCTATAATTATAAACTACAATTTTAAACGTCGACATAATGTTTATATATATATATATATATATGAAAAGTGTATTTCTTTTATAAATAATAATAAATAAATAGTTTATATAAATATTCACTGACCTGGCACTTTTAACGGGTGGTTTGTTTTTCCCGAACGCTGCCGCCTTGCGCGGGTCGTACGATGCTCGTCTCTTCCACTTCTCTAGTTCTTGCTTCTTTTGTTCTGAAAACATTTTAAAAAATAAATTATTATTACTTTGTTCAATTATGTCAAAGTCAAGGTTAATTAATTTTATTCAAAATAAGAAGGTACATGCTTCATTTTTTGAACGTCAAATAATTTACCACCGGTTCACTAAATTTAATGCCTCAGACCTGAGAAGAACCGGCGCAAGAAACTCAACGGGACTTTTTTTTATTCGTCATTATGAGTTATTTAGTTACATTTTTTTTCCAGTTTCACACTTTATCCCGCATCTTAAGGCAGACCGATGGAACCTAGACACTCCTCACAGAGAGGAGAAATAAAAATAATTTAAATATAATTATTCCTAGTAGAAATCGAGTCAGATACTGTTTCTCTGTGCCTCGATGGTCTCAAGAGAGTTTTTCCGTTATACATTCGTAAATAGACTAACATGAGTTAGAAACCTGGGTGGCAGAGAAATACAAAGAGCGTTTGCATTTTATTAAGACAAAAAAATACACGCTTAAAATTAATAATTATTTATTTTGCCAAAAAATATAAAAAGAAATCCCCTGTCTCCCCTTCTTTGAATATTATTTATCCAGGACACTTTACAAAAGAAAGGCTACAAAACACTGCAAAAAAAAACGTATAGTAAATTCGACTCACCCATTTCATAGTGCTGAGCGCTACCTTTACTAACTTCTTTCTTCTCGCTAGTATTGAGGACCCCCACATATGTCTTGCTCGGGTCTCGTCTTAAGAAGTTCTTAGGTGAATTCTCAGACTTATATTTAGATATGTCTAGATATCTCGGCTGTATGTACTCTTTCGGCTTCTTGTGACTTATTGAGGTGGTTGACGATGACATTGAATAGTCACCGCTGTACCTGTAAAAAGTAATGAAATAATATTTTAGATTAAAATTGTCCTAAACTAAATAAAATATCCTGGTGGTTTTGGCAAAGACGTCAATTGCGTGTTAATGTTGCAATGTATTGTAGCGTCAACAATCCGGACACATGTGCAAATTTCAATATTTCCTTTTTTTTAAATTATAATAAAGTGTAATGGGTTGGATTGGGATGAGAAAGTTATAAAATAAATATCACAAGACCCTTTCTCTTGATAAATGTTTAAATTTGTTTTACTATTAATTTTGCATGTTTTCTCTTTACACAAATTAATATTGTGTAATGTAATTTTATGTCATTCTTTCGCGAATTATTCCTCATTCATTTTATACCTAAAGAAATCTACATTTGTCGAGAAATGATAAATTCAACTACAAATATAAAGACAAATACAGAGAATGCGGAATATGCTTTCCAAAACCTTCAAAATTAATATTTAATACCTCTGTTTAGGCTGAACAGGTGTTTTCTTCGGCCTTATCGCGACAGGCGCGCTTTCAGGTCCACTCTCTCCTTCAGTATCGCTTGTGTTTAAAGAGTTCTTCTCATGACTAAATATCGATGAATTTCTGGGACTACTGCCATTCGTGGTGGAATTGGTATCACTATCTAGAATAAAAGTTTTGCGCTTATCTATGGCTTCTTTATAATCTGTGTCTTTGGTTTCATCTGTGCGTGGATGCTTGCGCCTGTCATGTTGACGTTTGAATTTTTCTTGAGGTTGGTTCACCTGGAAATTTGAAATAATATTTTTAGTTAAGTACTTTAGTGCTTCATTAATTAATTATTGAATGATTGAGCATTTCAATGTCATTTTAACTAAGTGTATAGAGTTGTATATGAAGTTTAAGTTAAAAATTCTAAGTACATTTTTTACAAAGCTTTTTCTGTACGATACAAATATTATCCTTTTTATTTCCGAATTAAATAAGTATTTTAAAAAATAAAACTGAGATTATCTATTATAAGACATTATATTTAATAGGTATTTATAAAAAAAGGTATAATACTATTTTTTACATTAAAAAGAAGTAAAATTTTATTTGAATCCAAATCACTGGTTTAAATTCACTCAGAGGAAAGTTTATACTTAATTTAACATTTTTACAGTACTACTTCATATTTTTAGAGATATTGCATAATATATATAAAACCGAATTTGTCATTTTGCATAAAGACAATAAAAAAATAAAGTATAACTTCAAAAAGAAGACATACAAATACACAGTCCATATATTATAAGAGACCTAGATTCAACGCATCAAAATATTATATCTTTATCTGCCTTCATATAATAGATTATCATATAGTAGACATAATAACTAAAAATAACAACTACCCACCTGATACCCGACCATATAATCTCTTTCCAGCATACCATCATTCACATGTCTTCTCATATCTTTCCTCAGATCCAAGATATCGGAATGAGTGGAAGTTATCATTGGGTCTATGGGAAGAGTGATGTGGTCATCTTCCGTCTCCTCTGACGAGTAGTCCAGGGTTAGGTCTGCTATGTTGGTGGTGTGGAAGGATTGTGAACGATGTACTGGGGAAGAATGGCTGAAAAATATTTTATTTTATGCAGTTTTTTTGTTGTAAATATTAAAAAAAAATTATATAGAGATATTTTTTTTTATTTTGTGTAATTCGTGAGTCAGTGGGGCAACGTCTTAATGTAAATACAATTGGTTCTTGGTTGGATCCACACTTGGTGGAGTCATATTAGAACTATTTTTGTTTCCTCGATTTACTAAAAATTGTGTGGCGTTGAGTTCTGTCACTCAACTTAATCTTCAATTCTCAATGATACTAGGTTTTCTCTGCGTATACTATGCGGGATAATGTGTGAAGTTGATACTTTTTTTAACCTCTGCATCATAAGAGTTAGGTAAAAAAAAGCTGGTGCCCAGTTTACCATTTTCCACCTATTTAAAAGACATTGACCGAATCGAGGATTATCGGGCTCTGTTTAAATTCTTATACACTTATACATTGCAACTTATTAGTGCAAAAATATATATAAATTGTAACAATATAATCATATCGTTATACCAAAAGGAAGGAGTTCTAATCCTGCTATATTACAATTCTTATACATCTCTATTATTTTCTCTTTTACTTTTCATGTTTTTTCCAGTGAGAACCAAACCCACAACCATCCCAAGGAAGTTGGTCCAAAAAAATTTTTGGGTTTTATTCTATATAAGTATTTGTATTTATAAAAAACATGTGGGGAACGGAGTGTCTTGACACTAGGTTCCCTCTACCTACCCTGCTACAGCGTGAAGCAATGTATGTATGTAAAAACATGCAAATTTTTAATAGAAAAATAAATAAGATATACCTGGGTGAACTCAGGTCGTCTTTGTTACACTCCTGCCGCCTCGCCATCTGCTGTCTCTTTCTGCCTTCCTGAGCCGCCTTCATGGGGTCGTAGGAGGATCTTTTCTTCCAGTTAGAGAATTCCACTTCTTTAGTTGCTAACGCTGATGATGACCGGTATTGGCTGGGTTTCTTTTGACCTTTGTATAAGTAAAATAAGTATATTGCTTAAAATTACATACATATTTATGGCTAAATTATAAAAAAGATCTCTATTAATTGTTGTCTATATGTTATTCTGATTTATAAGGCATGTTACTTAGTTTCATCTAGATCTGTTTAGTAGTTTTTGTGTGAAAGAATAACAAACAAATATCTTTAGTAATTTTAGCATTTATTATTTTAGTAGGATTTACAATGTACTTTTATGTTTAACAAAAATAAATTTGGATTATATTGTTTGTTCATATACTTGTACTTCAGTTGTTTATGTTGCAATCAGTGTAATATAGATAAAATCTAAAGCCATTTCTTATAATAGGTATAAAGAGGAGTCCTTCATTTTGGATTATTTTCAACACATAATCTTTTAGGTGGCGAAACGCGAGGCAATGCTACATAAAATCGCAAATATTTATATAAAAAATATCTTGAGAGGGAATCATAGCTTCAACCATCGCTTATACATTCAGAAAGTGACTAATTACACTACCATTATGGTCTAAACTAGGCTTAACAATATATAAAAAGTTATTATTGTTTTATTACTAAAAAATATTACAATCAAATTCACAAGAACAAAGTGTGTAAACGACATTAATTTTTATCAATTGCTAAATAATAAATACAGATAAGATATAATTATCATTAATATCTTTGCAATCACTATTCGTTTATAATAATAAATAATTGCACTTATGTTTTATTGAAACAATCATAATCTATTCCAAATCGATTAATTCAAGGGCAGTCATTGTTCTCATTGGCTGAGTGGCAAAAATCTTTGTCTCAATCGTATTGTTAAATTAAAAAGGTTAGTTCCGTTGTTTATCTGTGCACGTGTCAAGGAGAAATGGCGGGGTACAATGATGTCTTTGTTTTTTAATTATATAGAAAATTTTAATAAAGAGTTTCTAATCAATTAGGATTGTTAAATATAAATATTGATTTTTTTTTAAGTCGGTCCGATTTGTAAGTTATTGTGTAAGTGTGAAACAGCAATCGTGGTGCAGTGTGACGGTGTCGGGCTGTAAACGCGAGAGTGTGTGTGGGTTTGATTCCCGAGTGAATTAAAATTATTTTATTATCTTTATTTTATTAATTGAAAATAATTTAAATCATTTTCCTGTCTCTGCTCGAGTAGGATAAAGTGCGAAGTTGAGTTTCAACACTTAATAAAAAAACATATATTATCAATGGGATAAAATAACATTCAAAATATAAAAAAAATACCCTTTTCTTGATTCTTCGGATGGACTTCCCTGGTCGAAGATCTAGATTTAGTCAGTCTATTCAGCACAGCTTGTCTCGTAGGTTCAGATATTTTACGACTCTGATGATTAGCAGGTTTCGATCTTTCTCTCTCCTCCCTCGACGCGGGAGGTTCCGACATCCTAGTATTCAAACCTCTCTCTTTACTTGTCACTCGTACTGAATTCCTAACTAAGCCTGGTCCAAATTTTCTTTGCATTTCTGGCGTATTTGGGCACCTTGGTGAATTTGATGGGACCTTGGACTTCAAGTCTGGGTACTCTATCCTACCTCTGTGAACCGGCCTCTTAAAGCGCACATCTTGAGACTTATCGTAAGATCCGTTATCGGATTCATCCGAATAATCTTTATATTCCTCAGATTGACCACTCGATCTCCTCGAGACTAAGCGAGGTTCGATGTTATTATTTTTGTTGACGGTACTGAACGAGCTAGAGCGCTTGATCGACGTGCCGAAAGCCGCGTTGCTATAAGGTTTGTTTGATTTCCCATCGCTGTATACTCTTTGGTGATTTTTCTTTAAATCTCCTTGGCAACGCGTTGGATCGATTCTATAGTTCTTGGCCTCCAAAACGTTGTTAATCAAGACAGTTTTTAAGCAAACCGTTGGGTTCGCGTTGCTAACGTCATTTGTGAAAAAGTCTGCAGGATTGCGTCCATCAAAGGATCTGTGCCTACCATGAGTTTTTCTATGCGGTGAAAGTATTGCTTCAACATCATAAGGTGGACGGTTTGAAAGAGTTTTATCATCTGAACTGTTACTTAGCAAACCTTTATCGGAATTTGGACTGTTCATGTTAGAATCATGTCTTGTATCCTGGTCTAATGATCTAGACGCCGTATTAACTAAAACTTTGTTACTTTCCGGAATTTTGGAAGACCCAGTGATGACGTAATGACCTGGACTTCTTAAGGGACTGCTGTCGCCTGACGTGTCTTTCTTTCTAAGTCGATAGTTTAGTGAATTGGACCGACTAAGTTGTGATAGTGGAAGTCTGGACACAAGTGTCTTTTCGCTGATAAGACTCGTAGTGAGTGGATTGGGAATGTATGAAGAATTATTTGTCCTGGAGGAGTGGAGCTTGGCTTGCAGGTTAGTGATAGCATTTTGTGTTTTCAGTAAGTAGGACTCCGTATCTTGTGGTGGGATGAGATCCTGTAACAAGAGAAACATACTATTATTATATTTATAATAATAACTTAAAATTATAAGAATATAAAATTTAAGTTAATCAGAAGGCGTTTATTTTAAAATTATTATTTAGAAATTGTAATTATATTTCACGTGTAATGTATTCATCGTGGCGCAGTCCAACAGCATCTGATAGCAAACACGTAGTTATGGGTACGGACCCATCTTGAGGGTATGATCGTATTTAAATTATTTTTATTATCCCTTATGGAAAGTGGAAAACTGAGAGTTAACATTAGACTCTCTCTCTATTTACCACGCTACGTGACTAAAAGGATGAAAAGCTGAAAAAATAAATAATAGAGTAATCTTATAGTAAGTTCTTCCGAAAAAAATAACAAAGTTAGAAATTTAATAATAAAAACAAGATATAACTTATACCTCATCCAAAACTAAATTCTGAGACTAAATCTCTTTAACATTCAATACAAGTTTAACAAGCATTATGGTATACAAATGAAACAAAAACAGTGCTAAAATAATAATTTCACGTAGATAGATCTTTTATTTTGTTTATGTCAGATTTATATAATTTCCTTTTCGCAACTGTGGCTAAGCCCGACTTTAAGCCTGATTTAGTTTTGTTTTGTAAGCGTGCACTAATTTGCCTTATACGAAATCTTTTTATATACAAAAAACCAAAAACCGGATTATTTAATCTTTTGTTGATATTCATAGTTTTGTAAGTAGTATCAAGATTTGAACCCACTACTCGCCACATAGCTTGATAAAAATGTATAGAGTAGAGGGCTAGAACCCAAGTTCCAATCCAAATTAAAATAGTGAAAAATGACCAAACTTAATTGGTACTATACTTCTTTAACTAAATAACAGGCATAGATAACTTTGTGTTGAAACATTTTATTCTTCACATTATTTTCTACTATATATATATATATCTATATATATATATATATATATAAATATATTTAACTATACACTTTATACCACATTATAAAAAAAGTAAACAGAAAATCTAGTACCAAAACGTTCCGTTTCAGACCTTCCGCCAGACATTCAAGACATTGCGTGTTGATAGACGGAACTCAACATTAACTTTATCTGCCCAGACCGAAGAAACGAAAATAACAAAAACATAATCATTCCATCAAATAGGGGTCGAACCCAAAACCCTCACCTTTACAGTCACACACTCATCCACTAACCCAATTATTATTAGATTTTAATCACATACCGTATATATCAACTCGCTCCAGATCGGAATTCAATACGTTATAACCTCGATAATTGAACCAAATTACAGTCCAATGACCGTGGATTCGATACGGTAACTTTGAACTCGCGTTCACTATGTGTGTTATCGGTTAAAGCGTTCAAAGGTAAAAAAACTTTTCAGGGTTCACTTCATAACACTATGTAGTCATCGATCAACAGAGAGAATGGAGAATGTTTTAGCTTCACGCTGTATCCAGCATTTGGCAAGGTAAAGGTAAAGGGAACCAGAGAACCTAGTGTTAAGACACTCCGTTCTCTTTTAATATTTCTGTTCCCCACAATATTGACACCTGTCGTGGCGCAGAGGCACAAGCGTGCGACTGTAAACGCGACAGGTTGTGGGTTCGATTCCCACTCCAGGAAATGTAAAATTTAGTATTTTAATTTCTTGGGTTTGGTAACAAGGCAAAGCACGGCGTTGAGTTCCGCCGCTCAACACGCAATTTGAAAGTTGAAAGAGAATGGAGTGTCTTAACACTAAGTTCTCTGGTTCCCTCTGCCTACCATGCAATATGCGGGTTACAGCGTGAAGTTAAAAAAAAAAACAATATTAATAAGGATCAAAAACTATAGTTTTAAGTTTTAATTATAAAGAAGAATGCCAGACTCAGAGGAATGATTATATTTGAATTATTTGAATTTTTCGCTCTTAGAAAATAAAGCGCAACATTGAGTAGTTAACACGTAATGTCTTGAATTTGGGTGAAAAGCCACGAACGGAGTATCAAAACATTTGGTTCTTTCTGATTACCCTCCTATGCGGGATAAAGCGTAAAGCAGTTTTTTTTTACATTTTTTATGAATAATTACGACTTTATGCTTTAATTAAAAAAGAAAATCACATTTTAGTACTTACTATATCTTTGTATTTACTTATTTTCGTATATCTAATATATATATATTTGCGATAATTGATATTGTAAATATAGCTCTTTCAAAACCTTCTAAGAATCGCTAAACATTTTATTAGTACACTATTTAGTGCATACTATTGACGTAAAGCTATGTATAAGCCTTTGTAATATATTTAAATACGACTCAGAGGAAAGAATTCAAAATAGACTGGACAAAATGTACCAACGAATTTCTTTAATAAATATATTTTATAATTAAATGGAAAGTGGAAAACAGCGATATTTGTCACTAAATTTTAAGCTCAAGTAAGAAAGTAGTAGATAACCTAGTGTAAAGACACTCCGTCACACTTGATTTCCTGTCTCAATTCGAGACATGCATTGTCTGTTGAGTGTTATACTAGAGCGGTGATTTAGTTTTTTACTTCATGCTGTATCCATACATGCATGCATATAGCAGGTTAAGCAGAGGGAACCTGAGAATCTAGTGTTGAGACACTCCGTTCTCTTAAGGTTTCCGTTCCCCACTTTCCACTGAATTGAGGCATTACGTGCTGAGTGGCGGCACTCAACGCCGCGCTTTGCCTAGTTACCAGAGTGAGGAAATGGAAATATTAAGAGAAATACAAACAATATAATTTGTGGAGAGTAGACACTGGCCTCTCAAGAGGGGAGATTGAACCCATGACCACCGCCTTTACAGTCCGGCTGTCACGTTAGTATAGTGTGGTGGTATGTTTCAATACTAAGCTAACATTAAATGTGACACACAATCGTCACGCTTCAGGGTTCATCCAAATAGAATCTCGTTTGAAGGTAACATATACAAATATCATTTGCATACAATCCTTACTAAAGTCAAAGTCAATAATTTTATTCAAAAAATAAGAAGTTACAAGCTTCATTTTTTTGAACGTCAAATACTTTAATTTACCGGTTCACTAAATTTAACGCCCTGCACCTGTTGAGAAGGACTGGCGCAAGAAACTCAGCGGGACTTATTTTTTTTTTTGAGTATTCGACAATGGTTTACAATTCTTTATTATTGGCAATGATACCTTGAAACAGACTGGAGCGAGCACTTCATTCCCAAGGTGTGTTATCATTTATAAAATCACCAATTAGGTAATAACCTTCAACACAGCCAATGTCTTTTACAATTTTTTAAATTGTAAAATGGAAAGTTTCCTTGACGTTTTCTGGGATCCTATTGTAAAAGTATACACATTGTCCCATAAAAGAATTGTGACTGATGCAATCGAGTTACAGGCGCTGTAAGTTTAAGCCTAATATTAAGTATTAGACTAATATTATATAAGGAAAGTAAACTCTGTCTGTCTGTCTGTCTTGTTACCTTCACGCAAAAACACTGAACTGAATCTTTGATATAAATGAAGAATAGTGTATGAAGATAGAATTGAATTTGGTAAAGGACATATAGGTTACATTTTATCGCGAAAAATGGTAAAAGGGGGCGAAATAGGACGAAAGTTTGTATGGAAGTTCCTTATTGTCAAACATAAAATCATGTGAGATTGTTCAACTGTTTACAATTTTCACACCTAAACCACTTACTACTACTCCTTCTTACCATGGTCACGCGATACCGGAATTCCACGCGGGCGAAGCCGCGGGCGGAAAGCTGGGTTGGCATATAAAAACAAACGGTACAACACTTTTTAGATATGAAATATTTTAATATTTAGGGTAAATTATAGGGTAAATGTTACATTTACTTAAACTAGTGTCCCTTTGACGTGTGTTAACAACGCGAAGTTGTTTTTAGCAATGTATATGTCACTTTATATCAAACATGATGCCGCCGCTGTTAGGCGTGTATAACATTTATTTTGTTAATTTAATATACTTTTTATGTAATATTTAAAAAAAATATTAACATTCTGCACTCATTCTCAATATGAGCTACAAAGTGTGCCGAATTTAATGCTCCTCCGTCCGCGTAATTTTCGTAAAAAGGGGTACAAAGTTTTTGCTTCACGTATTTATATATAGATATTTTAGAAAATATATTTATGCTAGCCTCGTTGACACGTAAAAAAACGCTACCTTCGCAATGTACATATAAGTTACTTTATATAAAAGTGTACGTCAAACACATGATAGTGTGCGTAATAAGCAGCTTAACGCTTTAAACCGCACAGCAAGGTAGTCAGAGTGAACCTAGTATGAAGACACTCCGCTCGCCGCTTTCCGCCGGATTTATTATACAAATTAATTTAAATATAATCATTCCCGCGAGTGGGAATCGAACCCACAATCACGTCGCGTTTAGTGTCAAGCGCTGACCCACTGAGTGATGGCCTCTAAGGATAGATATTATTTAAAATATATTTATACCGTTAGCACAAAATGGCAAACGTAAAGGAGAATGGTGGAACTTCGGGCACGTCAAGAGGATGAGTGATGAAAGAATGGTAAGAAAAATATATGAAGCTATAGTGAAATATGTAATAGTGGGTAAAAGCGGTAGAGGGAGACCTTGGTTGACCTTTGAGAACACAGTATCGATGAAATTGGAGGAAGTTCACGTAAATATCGTGGGAACTTTACATTAGTAACCTCGTTAACAAGCAACGTTGCAACGTATGTATACGAGTATATCTACCCTTTTTGTTCATATAAACTTTAAGTAGTGCCTTGTTACCAAACCCAGGAAATGAAAATACTTTTACATTTACATTTCCTTGAGTGGGAATCGAACCCACAACCTGTCGCGTTTACAGTCGCAGGCTTGTGAATCTGCGTCATAATATGCCAAATTATGTAACCCATAGAACTAATGAATTAAAGAACAATAATAATAAAAGTTAATATAAAAAATTAAAAAAGATTATGCCAATATATAACAGTAAGTTTGCAAAAAGCCCGGACTGTATGTCTAAAGAGAACTAAATAAAAAAAATACTAAAAAGACACTCCGTTTTAGATACACTGCGTGTTGAGTATCGAATATTTGTAATAATTTGTAATTGAATATTACAATATTCCACTTATGCACCAATGTATTTAAATTCTCTGGTCTCAAAAAAAAAACTCAATTTGTTATATTTTTTTTTTATAAAGCTCTCTACTCACGATAGTTTTGAATGGACGTCATTTGACCCACTATTTGACATTACGACTATTTAACACCATGGTATAACTTTACGACTGTTGTAGCTAAATGATCTCATTTAAAAAAAATAAAATATAGAAACTTTTTAAGACATCCTCTTTTAAACTGATATTACGATATAAACCTAAAACAGTAAGAATATATAATTTTTTATAGGTACTTTTAGGTCACTACCAAATGTATTAAAAAACAATACTCATTCTTTATTATTTCTCGGAATTAATCCGTAATATATCTGTTAAATATGTAAGTAAAGATAACGTATGATTAATTTTGATATTTGATTGGCAATGGCTATGTCAAATTAATTTTTATTTATTTGTTAGGCCCCTTAGACAAAGTCCGGCATTCCATGCACAGTGTAGGCAAGGCAAAAAGTGACGATTAGAAAGGTATATGGAATAATATTTCGCTATGCATCTAATAATATAGAAAATAAATAAGAAATGAAAAAAGTAATGTATAGTAACATGTATGTAAAGTAACATACGAAATTTAATTAAACTAAAAAAAACACCTCATCATCATCCTAATCATTCTGGCAAAGACTTTCAGATACATGTTATGAGAATATTGTACTATCATCGAATTAGGACTCGTGTGCAATTTTTTTAACGCCTGTCGTGGCGCAGAGGCACAAGCGTGCGATTGTAAACGCGACAGGTTGTGGGTTCGATTCTCACTCCAGGAAATGTTAGAATTCATTTTCTGGGTTTGGTAACAAGGCAAAGCGCGGCGTTGAGTTCCGCCACTCAGCCGCAATGCCTCAATTAGACGGAAAGTGGGAAACGGAATTGTTGTACGAGAACGGAGTGCCTTAACACTAGGTCTGCCTACCCTGCTATATGCGGGATACAGCGTGAAGTTAAAAAAAAAAGTTTTCAAGACTATCGAACGATAATGGAGTTAAAATAACTGTAATAAGTTGTTAGATTTTCTGACATTTATATAAATGTCAGATAGGCAGGCATAGATTATCTAATATAACTAAGATTTTAACAAAAAAGAAAACCGTCTTCAATTAAATTTAACTCAAAAACTACTTATCAGATCTTAACTAAATTTAAATGGAACCACATCAAACGCACAAGCTATCGTATAAACTGCTATGCGATAACACACTCCACTTTTTCGAAATCAGTAAAAAAGCATTTTTATAGTCAAGTACTAAATAAAAGTCATAAAATATATATATTTTTCACATTAAGGTTGTACGTAACGTGTTAGATCATTCATCTGTGCGTGATCTGCGTATATAAATGTTTAGGAAAACATTTTGTTACTAAAAGTGGGCCGATTGTGCGGAAACTGCATTTGTAAGTTAAATAAAAGAATATTGCACAGTATTGATTGAGACATTTCTAACGTGTTAGTTGATAGAAAGCAATAGTTCTCGTGTCTTGCGTTGTAGGTTTGATTCCTACTCGGGTGAACAAAAAATACTCTTTTTCAGTGAATATTGAAATCATTTTAATTTTTTGTTGTGGACAGACATAGGGCGGTGTTGAGCTCCGCCACTCCACACACAATGTATTCGGGTTAAAAGTGCAAAGTAATCGGAGTGTCTGCACACTAAATTTGTCTAACTACCCGATGGAATCGCTGAGTGCAGAAACAACGTAAGTCATAAAAAGTGCGAAAATTCGTAATCGATTTAAACTAGCTTAGAAAGGAAAGTCACACACTTTTCTCCCTCCTACAAAATTTGAAAATCTGGACTTACGTTGTTTCTGCACTCACCGATTCAATTATGAGTGAACCAACATGAAATACAATCATTCCCCCGAGTAGAGATCGAACCCACAACCAATCACATTTACAGTCACATGTTCCACTGCACCATGATGGGCTGAAACTAAGCTAAGTCTAAACCTAACTAGGTTAACTAGAGGCACACAACAAAGAGCTGGTCACCGCCGATATAGTCAACTTGTACTTTCACCGACCTTCCGCTTGACAATCGCATTCTTTATAACTGTTTATACTAAACTGTCGTATTGAAAATGAATATGAATCATATCTCACTTTTTACTTTTTCTTTGTTGACTTCGTGGCAGAAGTAAAAACAACGTCAGAGACAATCTAGTGTTAAGACACTCCGTTTTTTTACTTCCAGACCAAAATCAAGACATTATGTTGAAGAGATTGAGCGGAAATCATTTAAAGATAATTAATCAATCTTTAGATTGGACATCGAACCCAAAACAATCGCGTTTAAAATGAGACGCCAAATCAACTAGCCACTGCACTAAGATGACCTCTTAATTCCTTAGAAATTATAATAAATGTACGTATACAAGCTTCACGCTGTATCCCGCATATAGCAGGGTAGGCAAAGGGAACCACAGAAGCTAGTGTTAAGACACTCCGTTCTCTATCAATAAGTCCGATCCCCACTTTCCACCGAATTGAGGCATTGCGTGCCGAGTGGCGGAACTCAACGCCACGCTTTGCCTTGTTACCAAACCCAGGAAATTAAAATACTAAACTTTTATTACCAAGCCCAGGATGTGACAATACTAAACTTACATTTTCTGGCTTGAGAATCGAACCCACAACCTGTCGCGCACGCTTGTGCCTCTGCGCCTCGACAGTCGTCAATAATTACACATACTTGCACATACATGGCTCCATGTCCTGTTATGTGGTAAAAGCCGTAAAGTTACTAAATACTAATATCTTCAGTCAATACAGTTTAGGCAAAATAAAGCGTTAAGTTCCGCAAATTGACACGCAATATCATTATAGTGGGCGGAAAGGATATATACTCATCATATTATCTCAAAATATAGCTTCATGAGTCAATTATTACTCATATAGTATAAGTTGAACTTGAGGTGACCTTATGACCAAAAATGAGCCTTCACAAGGTTTTGTTCTTGCGTGGGTTTATTTACAGACTGTATTATAGTGATTTGATGAAAATAGTATGATAATATGATTAAGACTTTTTTACTAAATATATATATATTTTATTTAATATTATATACTGTTTACTTATTGACGAATATCGGTATACTGTGGACGAGGCGAAAGACCAGGGACGATGCAGGGACCGTAGCGTGTGGCGCTCTGGAACTCTGACTACCCCACTAGGGATAAAGTGTGAAGTTAGGTAACTCAAACTGATAAGGCCGCCTGTTGTGCTTTAAGTTCTTGCTTTGTTTTTCATTATATTTCTCACTCTTGTTTTTCGAATTTTTTTTAATTATTAATTTTATTTATTGGGTGTACAATAAATATTTTTTATTATTTATATATTATTATAGCATAGGGATTTCTAATATCATTTTAGAATGTCAATACGATAGGTTTTAACTTATTTTCCTCTCGTCTTGTCAACAAACATTAAAACATCATAATATTTAAATATGAATCATTGATTTATAAAAACACATAACAAGGTAAACATAATCGAAACATGGATTATATAAAGATGACAGATATATGAGCAAAAAATAAGGATGACACATCAAATGATCGCATCTATGTACGAATGTACAAACTTACTTTATGTAGGTATAATTATATTAGCACGTGACAGGAAAACTTTAGATATATTTTTACAAAAAAGGCGGTGAAGTATGAAATTTGGCATAGTTAAAATTTATTTTCACGTTTTTTCGCCTTTCCTACCCATCATTTCCCCAAAATGTGGTGGTTCCGATAGCGGATACTACATTATCCTTCCCTTCCATCTGTATACAACATCTCTGGTGGTGTAGATGTTCATGGACGAAGGTAACCACTTACCATCAGGTGGTACTTCTGCTCATTTGCCATCCGTTATCCATATTAAAAAAAATATGGAGAAGAAATGCAGAAAGAAAATATTTTTCATGATAATGCATTAGAAACAAATAGTTTTATTCAAAGTAAAAAGTTACACTCTAGATTTTAATATAAAGCGACATAGACGTCATTGCGTTCAACTTTACATCCACTTTACGCTATCATATATGGTAACAAGGTTAATAAATAAATAAGTAGATATATACACACAGCTTGCACTTAGCTATAGTATAAATTCGATTTTTTGACAACAATTTCTAATATTTTTTGTAGTAGGTAATACATCATTCTATTATTCTGCTATCCTACTTTCAGCCCACTTTAGTTCAATAAACTAACTTTTCCCCATCTTACTTTGTTTAACCAGGTCGGCGTAACGGAAGTATTTTTATTTTTAATACTTGACGTTATGGTCATCGTGATACCTTGGAACAGCTTCTGACTGTAGTAACTTCTTACAATGGGTTGTTGATTCATTCTCCACTCGGGGGAATGATTATATTTAAATTATTTTAATTTCTTCGCACTGGTAAAGTAGAAATTGGAAAGGCGTTAAGTTCCGCCATTCAACGCGAAACGTCTAGATTCCAGGCAGAAAGTGGAGTGTCTTGGTATACTAAATTTTCTCTACCTACCCTGCTTTGTGAGAAAATGCGCCAATATATTATATAAGCAATTGTCAATACATTTGTAATAGGCGGAGAGAGGAACTTGGGCAGTGGGCGGGAGCGTTATTTATTATAAAGAGGCCCTTTAAGCCTAACACTTGGGTCGCAAAACCCAGGCATTTCCTCTTTCCCACCCTCTTTCCCCAAAATGTGGTGGTTCCTATAGCGGACTACTACATCGTCCTTCCCTTCCATCTGTATCCTCTAGGTTGGCAACGCATCTACAACGCATCTGCAGTTGTAGATGTTCATGGGCGAAGGTAACCACTTACCATCAGGTGGTCCTTCGGCTCGTTTGCCATCCGCTATCCATAAAAAAAATGGCACTGCTCGAAGCATCTCTATCCTGCCTGCATAGTGAATCCGTTAAATGCTAGGGAGCTTCTTCTCTTTATTTTTTGTCCATAATATTACTCAAACCTTTCTTAAGACACTGTTACGGTATTATAATTAGAGAAATGTATAATTTCCGCTAACAAAACGTTTAACAACTTAATAAATTGTTTTAATTGCTTCAGCTTCCGCTTTTGTTTCGTAAAGTAACTGCACAACCAGTGTTAGTATATATTTAAAAACAGTATATCTTACACAGTATTACCTTCACCCATATCTATTCATCTATCTACTTATCAATGTAAGAAAAACAAAATCTTTCTTTCTAAAAATTCTTATAAATTGATTTTTTTGAAAATTTGCACCCGTGTCCGGATCTATGACAATACTATATTTTTATAATACAATTAAATATCCTTGCCAGGACAAGCAAGATAGAGAAATAAGAATTTAAAGCATGTCCCTTTTATTTTCATGTTTAACTTATTTCTTATTTAGGCTCCTATTTTAGTTTTCAACTTCTTATAAAGGTCATAAAGTGGTTATATCGAGATCGTAAGATGAGAAACAATACAAACTATGTATATAGAACGTGTGCTTTACTGAGTGACTGACAGACAACGTACAGACAAAACTACTGGCCATAGAAAGTGTAGGGATTATCCCATACACTGCCCTAAGAGAGGATATCTCAAAATTCCTACGAAAACGTGAAGAAACATGAATTTCAATTTATAACCACGCAAGTCGCGGGATACAGCTAGTTCATTATAATCAAGAATAGAACTAACCAGCCAATTTTTAATAGACAAAGCTAGAAATAACAATTTAAAGTTCTTAAATACATACAATATCACTAAACTAAAATAAAAATGGACGCAGCATTAGCATAACATTATTTTAGAAGCAGTATTAGCATATTATAAAAACCTAGTGAACTATTTATTTAAATTAATCGGGCTATAAAAACCATCGCCCACTGGATTATAACTGTGAAGTGTGTTGTGAAATACTTTTGTTTTATAATTATTGTAGTCATGTTCAAATAAATATTTAAAAAGTTTAATATTAACTCTATCATGGCGCAGAGGACCGGTCTGCATCGTCTGACTGTAAAATTATTATATATATATATATATATTTTAACTTCACGCTGTATCCCGCATATAGCAGGGTAGGCAGAGAGAACCCGAGAACCTAGTGTTAAGACACTCTGTTCTCGTACAATTCCGTTCCCCACTTTCCGCCGGATTGAGGCATTGCGTGCTGAGTGGCGGAACTCAACGCCGCGCTTTGCCTTGTTAAAACCCAGGAAATGAAAATACAAACATTTCCTGGAGTGGCAATCGAACCCACAACCTGTCGCGTTTACAGTCGCACGCTTGTGCCTCTGCGCTACGACAGGCGTTATTATATTTAAATTGTTTTTGTTAACTGACGAACTCTGATAAGACATAAAGCCGTTGAGTTCCGGCACTTATTAGGCCATGTCACGAAATCGGACGGAAAACGAACTGAGGGTCTTCACACTAGGGTCTCTCTGACTCCTCTGCTATTCAGGATAAAGATATTTGAAACTGAATTGAAATAAACTCTACCGTGTAGAAGAAGATATAATTTATTGATAAATAGAGAAGAAACTTCTTAGTATTTATAGAATCACCTTGTGCATTGTGGTTATATGCGTCTTTAATTTTTTTAATATGCTAAGAAACTGTTCGATTGTTCAAGACAGGCCGAGATCTTTTAGTAGATTGTAGAGAGATTTTGCTGTTATACCTCTCGCGCCCACCTCTACCTGGTACAAATATTTATTTTATATAATATTGTTTATTTATTCATCCCGGATACTTAAAGGCACTTAAAAAATTAATTAAAACACACCCTCATTTCAAATTATTATTCCAATTTGTCAAGTAATATTATGAACAAAGGGGACAAAAACAAAAGGCTGAGAGGAAGTGAGTCATCAACAGGTGCGTAGACCCTATAGATTTTTTTAAATGGTACAAGTTTAAAAAACTAAATATTATTTTAATTCATGCCATTGGCGATGCATTCTGTTTGACATGACTGACTGACTGACTGTTTAAAAATAGGGGGAGTATTTAAAATATTATTTCGTTTCATGTTTTGGTTACGTAGAATGCATCCTTAGGTTTAATAAACTAAAGATATTTCTTAAACAGGCGGAAATGAAAAACAGGATGAATAAAAAACGTGTGCAGTGAGTAAAAACCACGTGGAACATAATCTCGCTCCCGGCTTATTTGTATATATATTTTGTTACATTTAGGTACATAAAACATATTGGCCAATATTTTAAGATGATATTATGAGAATTGATCATAATTATAATATTTGCATTGATTTCGTTTCCATTTATTACAATAATTCTTACGTCACACGACTCCTTGGATAACAAAAAATATTTAATAAACGTATAAACCTTATTATGCTTTCTTTTCAATTTTTTCCTTTTTTATACTTATCACTTCGTTCTGCACTTTTCAAATTCTAGGCGTTTTTCAAATGAAGTTGCCAAAAACAAATATATTTTTATCATGAAGCTTCCCGCTGTACGCTATAACTTACACCATACAGAAGGACCTACTGTCGTGATCGACAGACCATGCATCCGCTCCGTCTACCTTAGTTTAGACGTTTATGTATGTTTACAAACCCTTTTTTATGTAACTATTTTAAAGAACATTGTAAATATAACTTTAATTTATGTACAGGTGTAATTTTTTTAACTTGACACATCTACCACATATAGCAGGGTAGGTAGAGAGGATCTAGTGATGAAACACTCAGTTTTTCAGTGTTGAGTGACGTAGCTTAATGCCACGATCTGCCTTATTAGAATGAATAAAGAAAAATAATTAAAAAATAAACATTCCTCCGACAACGAAACCACAATTATCGCGTGCAGTTAGGTAATATCCCATTCAGTAATGAGGGCCTCAAGATATAGTTTACTAAATTATTAAATACTAAAATAACTGTTTATTAATAATAAATTATTTTATAATTTTAAAATACTTAGCTATTATAGTAGGTACTTAATGGTATGGTCTCAAAGAAACGCAATAATACTGATGCCAATAACCACTGATAATAATAATACTCGTAATATCATACGATTTCCGTTAATACCACTAAAAAAGAAGTTATTTAATTGTAACTAGAAAAGAATTTTCTTAATACTCCATGGATTCATCATATGGGTTCCACACCCATGGTTGTAGACAGAGAACTTGAGCAGTACCTAGGACTTGCGACCCAAGTGCGGCCTTAATGCCGTCTTCGAAATACGCAAGTGAGCCAAAAACGAACTGTTTTCTTCTCTACCCCCGTGAAAGAGACGAGAAGCTGTACCAGGGTACACATGGTTGTACATACATGTATACGTGTGGGTCATTATGTTTGTCTAACTTTTTTTAGCTTCACGCTGTATCCCGCTCATAGCAGGGTAGGCAGACGGAAACTGAGAACTCAGTATTAACACAACACTCCGTTCTCATGAATTTTCCTTTCTTCACTTTCCACCGAATTAAGACATTGCGTGCTATGTGACGAAACTCAACGCCATGCTTGCTTTGTCTAGGAATGAAACTATAAATAAATCTTACATAATAAAATGTGACTTGTGTGATGCTACAGATAGTCCAAAAGACTACATAAATATAAAAAAATCACACCATTTTTAACTTAGTCCCCAAAACATCGCTATGATGTTACAACTTGGAACAATAAAACAGGATACACTTGCGGCGTACGCGTCGAGGCGTGCGTCCGCACCTTGTTACTGCCATATATACCACACCATAAGCAACACGATAAATAGACACGATCTAAGGTGTTTATTTTGATGGTATAATTAGGAATATCCTTTAATAGAATAAACATTTTTTTTTACTATAGCGAAGATAACAATAAATTAATGCTAATAAATATATCGTGGGGAACGGAATTGTTGAAAGAGAATGGAGTGTCTTAACATATGCGGGATACAGCGTGAAGTTAATATATATATATATCGTCTTAGAACGAAAGTGCGAAACTCAAAAATCAACATAAATATTTTTAAAATTGCACTTAAACAATCTTTAAATACTACCAGACCCACTGACGAATAAAATACTCGCTTCCTTAGAAACGTGTAGTCCTTACTCCTTAGTAACGTGTCACTTTATTCAAAAGAGTACTTTAAATGTAAAAAAACATAATTAATTTAATAATTTAATCAATTTCTGATACAGTAATATAAATATTGCTTTCCTCCACTTTTTCTTGTTTTTATTGAACAAAGGAGGCACACGAGCAGAAGGTAATAAATAGGTTTTTGAGGGTCGGCAACGCGTAAGTGATGCCCCTGGTGTTGCAAGCGTCCGTAGGCCACGGTGACCACTTACCATCAGGTGGGCCGTGTGCCTTGTTGCCACCGTCGTGGTATATAAAAAAAAAAAAAAAAGGTCCACCTGATAGTAAGTGTTTACCTTTGCCCACGGACATTTAAAACACCAGAGGAATTGTAAATGCGTTGCCTACCTAGAGGATGTAGATGAAAGGGGAGGAAAAAATGAACTGGCCACAGCCAGCCATAGGTACCATAGGAACCACCACATTCTGGGAAAAGGATCGGTGGGAATAGGGAAAACCTGGTTTACATGTCATTGAACCGGAACACACTATTAGATGTTTGGTCTTCTTAACATATGTAATAATTTTCGGTCCGCCTAGTTTCCATAAAATGGGAACCAAAGTTTTTCCTTCACGTATTAATATAATAATAAGTATAATATAAATATAAGGAAAGCTTGCTCGTCACGGATACAACATTTCCGGAAACTCTCGAATGGATCAAACTATCTAGATAGAATTATCTTATCGCTTTAAGAGAAAGGTATTATGAAACTTGAACCATATTTTTTTATCTTAACTATTTCGTGAGATAGGCTATGTCTAGAATATATTGATAATCATCGTGTTATATATATTTTATGCCCATTTTTTTTTTTAAATATCGTAGGTATATGAATATTACCAAATAATAATAATACAGTACAGGCTAAACAAAGAATTTTAATTATTTCAGTTTAGTTCATCGAGATTATTTTTTTAAATATTATGTTAATATTTAAATATTTTTCAAATTATTTTATTTATCTTTCTTTTTGTCTTGTTCTTTCTTCCACAAGTTCAGGACAAGGGTTAAGACATGTCAGAATGTACGCAATACTAATAATTAAGAAAACAACATATTTAAAAGACCAGAAAGATCAAATTATACATTTACCAAAATATATATATATGTTATATACAACAAATTGTATCAAACAATTACAAAAACTTGTATGATACAGAAAAAAAAACAAAAACAGTACATTAAACGTTTAACTTTCAATAAATGATCACAATCATTTATAAAATAAAAAAAAAATAAACATAATAGAAACTTCATAATCTGTGAGTTTCTCAATTTCATTTAAAATGTCAAATAGCGAATTCCATTTTCGAATTGACAAACGCTCCTATTTGTTACAGTTTAATTGAAAATAGACTTTAATAGTTTTTAATAAAGTTTATTTTCGAATGTAATAAATATATGACGGAATATAATGGCCGCTCCTTTTCACCTGTACAACTTAATTAAACGAATTTATAGCTAAACAACAGTTTCGTTTATTTCAAAGGATAGAAAGAAAATGTAATATTTATAGATAAATAGATAGATAAAACTCTTTATTGCATACATTAAAGAAATTTGCATGTTACATAGATATCAACAACAGAAAAAAAACCCAAGCAATAAAAAATAACATGTACGAAAAGACTACTTCGAAAGGAGGTATGCAAAGGTGACCTTATCACTAAAAGTGATCTCTTCCAGGTATGTGTTTGTTTTATCACTGTTATTTTTTGTTTGAAAAATACAACCCCTTGGTTGTGTGTAACGGAACGGAATGATTATTGATTTGACTACCACTTTAAGACAATAGAGTCAGGCGCGAATAGGTTGATAGATCACTTGCATATAATTTTTTTTAACTATATATTAATTGGCATTAAAATTGCTTTATTGTTAGAATGAATAACTAAAGCAAAAACATCAAACAAATCAGACACATTCTTGCGAAAACTTATTTTGATAACATAAAAACAATATCGCGAAATTGGATAACATAATGAAGGTGAAGATGAGAAACATTAATTACTTGAAAAACATAATTAGATATAGTAAATATTTTTCAAACGCGTCAGGTTGTGGGTTTGATACCCATTCCAGGAAATGTAAAAGTTTAGTACTTTCATTTCCTGTGTTTGGTAATAAGGCAAAGCACGGGGTTGAGTTCCGCCCCTGAGCACGCAATGAACGGAGTGTTTTAACACTAGGTTCTCGGGTTCCCGTTCTGTCTACCCTGCTATGTGCGGGGTACAGCGTGAAGTTAAAAAAATAGCTAAGATATTTATCTAAGTACAATACGCAATTATCTAGTAAAGATAATTATTTTTATCTTATGGCCAAATTATACTAATCTTCATAAAAAGTGGCCTATGAGTTATTTTGATGTGCTTTTTAGCTAAATTACAACAAAGTTTCATCTAGAATCGTTCAGTAGATCCATTCATCTATCACAAACTTTTGAGTTCATAGTATTACTAGGATTATTATTGTTATTTATTCATGATTTACTTAATAGAATTATTAAATATTTAAGTAAGTAAGTAAATAAATTTCTATATTGTACACAATTCTTATACAAACAGAGACGTTCTTTACATTGGAGTCTAATTTTATTCGAACATGCGTACGATATTTCACGTTTTCAACATTTGAAATGGGGTCGTCTCTTTACACGTCCTTGGCAGATCGAGAAAAGCATCTGTTACATGGATGTAACATAAATAAATATTGCACAATTATTTAAATATATATA
>JAKGSA010000701.1:205321-225417 GCA_033558755.1 Philaethria dido | reverse complement strand
TATAATTTCACTGAAATTGAATTGGAATTGAATAATCATTTTTGAAAGTCAAAATTGTAGGTTTTTTTTTTTTTTTTTATGGATAACGGATGGCAAACGAGCAGAAGGCCCACCTGATGGTAAGGGGATACCTTCGCCCATGAACATCTACAACACCGGAGATGTTGTAGATGCGTTGCCAACCTAGAGGATACAGATGGAAGAGGAGGACAATGTAGTATTCCGTTCTCGGAACCACCACATTTTGGGGAAAGGATGGGTGGGAATGGGAAAACCTGGCTTACATGCCATCGAACCGGAACACATCATAAGATATTTGGCGGTTCGTCTTTGACATGATAGTGGTCGCGAGCCAGACGGAGGACGAACCTCCTACCACCAAACAAAAAGGTTACAAGCATGATGAAGATGGCATTAATAAGCAATACGCAATCTCACCAAATTCGTCCGAACGCAGAGAGTAAAGTATACAATTTTTCTTTTCCCACCAAAATGTATATAAAAAACCGCCAAAATTAAACAAAAGTCAAACTTCAAATACCTGTCAAAAACATAATAACCTGTCAAAATTCGACACAGATAGTTAAATATGTAGACGTTTAGACAATATGGCGGGCAATTTGAATGGCGCCATACAACTTACAACAGTCTCTAACACAATCGTGGTCACGTCACTAATTTACATGCGTACATCAGCTGAATTTACAATGGCCGCAAGTTCAAAATATTTTAAGTTCTATTCCAATACAAATAAAGTTTATTTTGCGTAAGCAGTCGGTATATGAAGACATAAATATTCAGTACTCTTCAAAACTCATACATTTTGTTCCCAGGTATAGTTCTTAGTAGAGATTTTAATCCAGTTTTTGGGTTCACATATTTTTTTCTATGCTGAAATTAATTATTACAGTTATTTCTCCAAATATTAAGACATACACAATATTTTAAACCAGACAATTTTTATTGTTTTTTTTAATGGTTTTCTGAAAACTAAGAAAAAAACCAGACAATTTTTATTGTTTTTTTTAATGGTTTTCTGAAAACTAAAAACATATAACATTACAATTCTTTTATTAGTTTTTTCTGGATAACTAAAGATAGATATATAGATACGCTTAGATCTAAGACGTCTTAAAGAATATAATTCCTAAAAGAATCAAAAATATCTCAATGGCTTCTTTCTATGTAACTTAATTATTATTCTTACAGTACTACTAGTACTATTTTTTTTCAATGAACGAGTTTTCAACCAGTATCAATCGCGATATAAATATTGACTATCTCACTATTATTGAGCCTATTGCATCTCATATCGTTTATCTAAAGCTCCTATAGATTTTATCTCCAAAGCTAATCTTACCGAATATATTATCAAGTGCGTATTATTTATCAATATGATAAATAAGTGTTATGGTCAACAAAATGGTTTTTGTACAATCATATAGAAATATGACAACAAGTTAATTTTTTATATTAAATTAAAAACATGGTTTACCTTTTAGTAAATTAATCACTTAACAAATTAACCAAAGGAGAGGAAAGAATCACTATATTATTATTTTTTTTTTAACTTCACGCTGTATCCCGCATGTAGCGGGGTAGGCAGAGGGAACCTGAGAACCTAGTGTTAAAACACCCCATTCCCTTTTAGCAATTCTGTTCCCTACTTTCCGCCGAATTGAGTGGCATTGCGTGTTGAGTGGCGGAACTCAACGCCGCGCTTTGCCTTGTTACGAAACCCAAGAAATGAAAATACTAAATTTTACATTTCCTGGAGTGGGAATCGAACCCACAACCTGTCGCGTTTACAGTCGCACGCTTGTGAATCTGCGCCACGACAGGCGTTATCACTAAGTTCTCCCTATCTAATTTGTTCCACGTCAAAAGTCTAAAGTTGAAATAAAATAACAACTTTTTTTAACTTCACGCTTTTTCTCACATAGCAAAATACTCCATTCTCAGCGTAAAATCTAGACATTGCGTGTTGTATGGTGGAACTGAACGCTGCGCGAGTGCAGAGAAATTAAAAATAATTAAATAAAAAATATTTTTACATATAGTTTGTCCCTGTCCCAGTGCGTATTTATTTAATAAAATAATAATAAAAGAATAACAATAAAGATATGGTATAATTGCATATTACGCGGTCAATAATCTAATAATATGAAAATTATACAATTCATATATAATAATAAATAAACATACTTTCTTTAATCTATAAGAGCATATTAAATTCTTATTTATGGCCATAGTTACAATATAAAGTAATATTTATATGTAACTAGAATCAACTTATATTAATATATAATATAAAAGTACATAAATTATAAATAATGAAAATTTCAACGAAAAAGACAAAAGTGGGGAACGGAATTGTTGAAAGAGAATGGAGTGTCTTAACACTAGGTTCTCTGGTTCCCTCCCCCGCTATATGCGGGATACAGCGTGAAGTTAAAAAAAAAAAAGAAAAGGACAACCGACTTCAAATAAAATGTACTAAAAAGTTAAATTTTATATGAATAAATTTAAATAGGATCACATTAGAAGTATCAGCTATCATATAAAAAAAAGATCATCAAAATTTGTTCACTCAGTAAAAAATAATACGATAACACATATAAAAAAAAACCTTTTCAACTGAGAATCTCTTCCTTTTTTGAATTTAGTTACATACATACATAGCTTCGCTGTATCCCGCATATAGTATGGTAGGCAGAAGGAACTTAGTGTTAAGACACTCCGTTCCCAACTTTCCGCTGAATTGAACTTAATAAATAAATAATAAACAAATAATAAACAAATAATAATAATATCTATATAAATCCTTACTTTATAGCGAATGTAAATATAAAACAGTATTTATTTCTATCAACATATTTTAATATGCAATATAAAATTATAAATACTAATAAATAAATATAAAATAACTTATAACCGAGTTATAAGTTATTTTATATTTATTTATATTTTAAGTTACTTTTTTTTTTAACTTCACGCTGTATCCCGCATATAGCAGGGTAGGCAGAGGGAAGTGTTAAGACACTCCATTCTCTTTCAACAATTCCGTTCCCCACTCTCCGCCGTTAAGTTACTTATGCAAGTCATTTAATAAATACTTCAACTATTTTCTGTATTGAATAACAGATTTTATATACCTAGTACGAGTTAACACATAATTCAGAAAAAGGAGTAATATGTCACTCACTGTTTATTCTGGGAAATAGACATATGGTGTAAAAAATATTTTTTCTAAATATATGATACATACATAGATAAATATATAATCAAATATGTTTCTAAAATTTTATTGAATATCTCGAGATTATCTTTTTAAAGGGCAAACCTTAACGCCACCAATTCCAATATAATTTTATCTCCGAAAGGGAATCGAACCCACAACCAATCTCGTCACGATGGCCTCCAAGTACATAATTTTGCGTAAATAAATTACGAATACATCTGTCATTACAACAGGTGCGTTGAAACGTCGCGCCAAGCGGAAATGTCGGTAAGGAAGTCTTTTTTTAATGTTAATTTGTATGAACTTTCATATTTATCTTTATTGGAGGCCCTGGTGATGCGTAAACAACAGGTTGCCTTAGTAACGTTTGTCATTGTGTAGAAAGTCATGTCAAATGTTTGATAATGTGTGGTCTATTTATTAATTTATAATTGATTTAATCTATTTTACATATATTATTATAAAAAAAATATTGAATTTCTGCATGCCAATTTTCATATTCTTCCGTTCGCATAGTTTTCATAAAAAGGATTTAAAGTTATTCTTTCTCATATTAATTATAATAATACTTAACAAGCTGTAAGCAGTGTTAGAACAAAAGGTTATCTTTACCTACACTACAATATTTTAAAATCGGAAATTTAACTTGTAGAACGTCTACTGGTTCACTAAAAATAATGTCTCAGACTTGAAAAGAACCGACACAAGAAACACAATCCGAATTGTTTTTTTTTTTCAATCAAAAAATGTATCAATTGTTAATAGTTATTGTAGACATCAATCTAAGCAATTGTATCAACAATTGCTGCAAATTAAACGCCATTCCATTTTTTTTTCTGATGTTTAGTGTCTCTCAATATGAGCACTCGGCTATAATTCCAATCCACTTTTCTTCATTAATTGTGTGTGTGAAGGGCTTCATTTTTTTTAAATCTAAAAAAACTTGTTTCACAATTTAAATTAATAAAAATATATATTTGTATTAAATTTATATTTTTTAAAACCATAAAAGTTCATATCAGTGCCATTAAAAAAATGAACAATACTAAAAACTTGGAACAGATTCGATTCGAAAATTAAAATTTAAAACAATACGCTTAGTCAGAGAGCGTTGCCCTCGACTCCCGCGCACAATATGGCGGGGGTAGGGTTACCAATTATCTGAATGATTACTTTAAAAAAAAACGAGATGTCGCTTTAAGCATATGCTTTCTTTTTTATTTCTATGCATCTGTTCGAAACTTGTGCATGGGCATGAAAAATCAGAACAAAAGATTCATTGATTTACCATACTAAAAGTATAACATGTTTTTTTTGTTTAGTTTCCCTTTTTTTCCATATAGCAGTGTCGAAAGAGAGAACCCAGAGTCACTCTGCTCTTCTCCTTCCGACTTAGCGTATTGGGTGGACCTTAACGCAGCGTCTTAAGTTATTAGAACGGAGAAATGAAAATAGTTTAAATATAATAAAAAAATGGGGATCGAACCCACAACCGTCGCTTGGTGTTGTTGGCATTACATTTCGACCCTGCACCACAGTGGCCTCTTATTTTAAGTTATTTTAACTGCACGAGTAAGTTATGGATGCCTTGTAATTTATTACTCAATATTATTCCTATAAAATATAAAAAGATCAATGAAAGAAATTGTATTAAATTATTGGATCGACACATTTCAATATCCACATTGTCCATTGTTTATGTAAAACAAAGTGAACCTTTTGAAGCATGAAGAACATTAAACCCTGCCATTTTATGACATCATGATGACATTGAGAATATACCATTAAAGGAAAATAAAAGAGAATAAAATGCGAATACAATTCACACACAGAAAAAAGAAACAAATCTTAAAATTAAGATTTTAACTAAAAAAATAATACTGACTTTATGAAAAATGCACTTTTAGTACAATTATTACGAATATCTCAAAAACTACTTTAAAGATCTTAGTATAATTTAAACAAATAGATAAAGTTTCTGATGTAGTCAACATCAGAAACTTTAGCTATCATTTATAAAAGAATCATCAAAATTGGATAAGCCTATAAGAGAATAAGATGAATAGTGTCAGGGACGCTACGAAACATCACAAAAAAAGGAGACCGAGATCATAAAATACTTTGTAATGTACTGTCTATCTCATTCTCCCGCCAACTTATTCCTAAACATTTATGTGTTTTAAATGAAGCAATTTAACCGAATTAATCTTATAAATATAAATATTTTAGTATTCGGAAATTCTGTAGACGTGTCTATGACCTGTGACCAAAGACTACTGTAGGGTAAGCATGAAAACTTGCGACAAAGTATTCCTATAGTTATCTAAAAAAATTGTACGGGAATTGAAATGCGCCCCTACGGTGCGTAAGAGGAAATAAAGTATTCCCATTGCTTGCCCTACTGTGCAGTGTTCGAAACGTCGGGTCCAAAAAATATGCGCGATTCAATCGGTTACAATAGTTTCATTTAATATATGTAAAAATCGTGAAAATAAAAATGTATTTCCGAATGCTAAAATATACGCGATGAACAAAAACTGTTAAAATAGTTTCATTTAATATGTAAAAATCGCGAAATTCAAAGATTTCGTTTGTTATTTCACTTTATCGTGACGCATTTTCGTTACACCGGATTTCAAATCATGATTCTTAATCTCGACTTAAATAAATAGATAAAAAAGACTAAGAAACTAATTATAAAAACACATGGCTTCCCTACTTAGACAAGACAACTTCCGCCAGAATTCAATATTATTGTTTATACTTCATAGATCACATTTATTATAATTTATGGCATGTTATTACAGCTATGGTAGATTATACTAATACTGTAAATAGTTAGCTGATGAGTTATAAGGGGCTTACCTATAGGGGGAAGATTCCAAAAGAAAATCAAAGATATTTTTACGATTTTTAAATGAAAAAATGAATTTATATTTTTTTTTATTTCATAAATATTAAAAATAAATTTTAATACTTTTCCTTTTAGTCTATATATTAATATATGATTTATTATATTGAGATTCAGTAATAAACATAAGGCCTAAAAACTATAAAAATATATCCGTGCGTGAATAAGTTAATACATTTATTGTGTGCACTTTTGCTTTTTTTAGCTTCACGCTGTATCCCGCATATAGAAGGGTAGGCAGAGAGAACCTAAAAACCTAGTGTTAAGACACTCCGTCCTCTGAACATTATCTTGTTTATTTTTCTTTATTTAGTAATTTATTTACCACTACAAATAAAACAATTAACATACATACATAGCTTCACGCTGTATCCGGCATATAGCAGGGTAGGCAGAGGAAACTCGAGAATCTAGTGTTAAGACACTCCGTTCTCTTAACATGCTAGTTAACTTATCAACTTATTCACCGCCTGATATAGAAATAGCATCACAAACATTTAGTCATACACAAGCTAGATGCAATAGGAAGAATGAGTCTAATACTTATGAGGTGCACTTTATGATTAAAGCGGAAGTGTCATCAAGTGTACGCCCACAACATGTATCAATAATGGTTACTGCGTATATAATTTCAAATAAACTATAAACGTTCTATAATGCTTTATAAATTAATATCATTACTGTTCTTAGTCTTCCTGAATTTTAAATCACATATATTTTTGTTCGAGGTAATTACGCTTCCTATAACATAGCAATAAATAACTGAAATATGTTTATTTAAAAATTAAATATATATATATATATACATATATACATATATATATATATATATATATATATATATATATATATATATATATTTTTTTTTTTTTTAAGTATTTACCTAAGTATACTTTAAACGCTTATAATTTAACTATTTTGATGTCCTTGTAATAAGACAAAGCGCGACCTTAAATTACACCACTTAACACACGTGATGCTGCGTATGTATATACGCTATGTTTTTATTGCTTTCATACTTCCCTCGCAAGGAGCAGGATAGACGTCCAGAAGATACCTCCTCATTTTTTCATTAATTTTGTTACAACACATCAGAAATCAATGCCCGTGGTATACTTTACCTTGTTAACCAGTGTTTCATATCGATAAATACGATTTAACCATTAACTATCAATAATAATAAAAAGATGTACCAATTGCAATTGAAAATCAATTGAAATATATTAATTTTTGAAATCCACAAACTATAAAAAAAAATAGCATAAGTGCTAATCCAAACAGCCAAAGATAACCACAAAACTTTACGATAATGCAAACAGATAAATAAAATCATTGTTAATAAATCTAAAAATAACGTTACCATCAAGAATTTGAGAACAAAGACGTAATAAAACAGAAACAATATTCCATCGTAACACTTCGCATGGACATTATTGTTTATGGCGTGAGTCAGACTAAATCTAGACTGTATTCGTGTGAACATTTGCCACGTGTAGAGGCGTAACTTAAAAATAGAATTTACAGAGATTATATCATGGAATAATTTGTATATCAAAATTAATTCGTTTTATGTCATAGAGAACGGTAAAAGGAGAGAATGAACACTGTTGTCTTTGCTTGTCTTATCCTATTTATATGCTATTACGATTTTTTTATTTACATAACCATATAAAGACGTCTGATAATAATAAAGATATCTATAATATAATAATAAAGTTGATATTCGCGATTTTTATACATATTAAATGAAACAATTTCATTCGGATTATTCATGCACATTTTTGTATCCGGAAATAAATTTTGTGTTCAAAACGTCCGATTTGCAAAAATGTTAAAATAGTTCATTTAATATCTATAATAATTAAGTATATACTTATTCAATTAAATAAAATATTACTTTATATTTTAAATATTTTAATTGCTTATAATTTCTAAGAATATTTTTCTCAACAACAATAACACAGCAATACCACAACAACCAACTAATAATTGAAAGTGTAACAGATTAGAACACGACATGTTACGTTTAGAAAGTCCAAGAGTATTTCACTTTAAATTATCAATTTCATGATAAATGTCAAGTCATTAGTTTTAAATAAAACAGTTACTTCAATAAAAACTAAAAACAAAAAAGAATTAAACTACAATAACCGTAAAACTGAATAAAAAAATAAATAAAAATTACGAACGTGACTCGACAGCAACTGTCATAAGTCATTGTTGCGCGCCATTTTTTACCGCGAAAGTTTTGACAGGTGATTCATATTCGGCATTCGTACTTGATCTGAATACTTCGACTACCAAAAAGGTAACATTTAATTCTTATAAAAAGATTATAATTGCTTAACAAGCCTTATTGTGGAAGAAAATATGCGTTTTATCACTTGAATAAAAAAGATCGTATTTAATTAGTTTAATTACTAGAGTATGAAAAAATATTCAAATGAATAACTGTACAAGTTTAAATTATATTTAAAAAATGGCTTTTCAAAAAAATCAAAATCAAAATACTGTTTATTCAAATAGGCTGTTACAAGCACTTTCGAATCGTCAATTTACAAGAGATGTCAGCAGTGTCAGTCCTAACGGAAGCTACCACTGGCTCGGAAGGCAGTTCTGCTGAGAAGATCCGGCAAGAAACTCAACAGTTGCTCTTTTCAAATAAAATTTTAGAATAAATATGCAACTATGATAAGCCTCCGGGGTGAGCGTCAACAGAATATGTATAATAATAATATCATTTTAATAATAATTTTTTTTTTAACTTCACGCAGTATCCCGCATATAGCAGGAACCCGAGAACCTAGTGTTAAGACACTCCATTCTCTTTCAACAAATCCGTTCCCCACTTTCCACCAGATTGAGGCATTGCGTGTTGAGTGGCGGAACTCAACACCGCGCTTTGCCTTATTACCAAACCCAGAAAATGAAAATACTTCATTTCATGGAGTGGGAATCGAACCCACAACCTGTCGCTTTACAGTCGCACACTTGTGCCTCTGCGCCACGACAGGCGTTATTATAATGGTATTGAAAATATGTGAAAATGTTAAACGTACGAAGATGTTATCTGTTAACTTCTAAGAATCGCCTCTTAGAGATGGATCTATATAAGATTTATTAGTTAAAGCGCTTTAACAAATTTTATCTTTTAAATTAATTCTTATATATTCTGACTAGTATTATTTATTTACCTTACAAATATCCAAAATATTTTCATTTTCCTGTTTGTTTCGACAATACGCAGCGATGGGTTTTACCATCCAACATATAGCGTTGCAAGATTTTTTTACATTGATTGATAGATACATATAGGTAATACTAATAAAATACTTAAAATAAGTTGAAAATTGAAATCGGAGAGTAATGTCACTAGCTTCTTTCTGTCCATCCACTTAAAAATAATTATAACACTAGGAACAATCGTAAAACAAAGTAAAAGTAATACAATATATGCGTATCAGATAAAAATACTAAGTTACTCGTATATGCGCTTTACTAAAACATCGCAATTCCTTACAAAATAATATAAAATCTCACGCTTCATTTTTATATTATTTAGTAATGACATTAGATGAATCATAAAGGCAGTTCTAATTAATTATTGTTTTATTACTAACACCTTTGTAGCGTAGTTGTTAAATATCTAGCCGTTTGCTGTTACAGCTACAACAACTGCTACAGCTTCAAATTCCACTATGTTGTGGAATTATAAATGAACATGTAATAACTAGAATTGAATAACCATCCAAAATATGCTAAAGCGTCATGAAAATGGCTTCTGTTTGTCACAATCAGAGACCATTAATGAAACCAAATCACGATAAATCTAAAAATATTATCACCTATTTAAAGACAGTTAAACCCTAATTGTCAACTCTGAGTATAAATAGTTATAATACATTGAATAACACTATCTATTTTCTTAGTGAGTAACAGTCAATTTAAAAAGGAACAAACCAACTTAAATCGGTCATTTGAAAGGATATAAATCGTCACTCTGAAGTAATAAATCAATCTAAAACGTTTCCTGGTTAGACACAATTAAACATGACCACTAACATCTTATGCCAGTGGTTCCCAAACTTTGGGTAGCAAAATAACATTAAATAAGGCTTTCAAACAGTGAAATTAAACACAGAAATAAAAATCTATTTATTTTTTATTCTTAGAAAGAAAGATATAAAGAAAAGAGAAGAATATTTTCAATTCGACTGTATTTTATGTGTGTGTTAACTGCATAACTTTTTGCTGGGTCTTGATATATATCTATATTTTTAAATGATAGCTAATGCTTCTCATATGGTCCCACTACATTCTAACAACTAGTTTTAGACTTATTTGTAATAATTTAATTTTTTGGTGCATATTAATTGAAGTTCTTTTTGTTAAAATGTTAATTATGTATTTTTTTTTTATTTAAGTTTAATTACGACCTATAGTGCAAGCAGTCAGCCAAGTACCTCCATAACTCGATCGAAAAAAAATTCCCATTTTAATAAACCAGTCAAAAGGCAATAAAAAAATTGTCAGTTAGGTAACCACTGTCTTGCACAATATAACATTGTAAGTACTACATCTTAGGTTTATTACTATATATTATCTTTACATGAATATATGACATTGTCGTGGCATACTTATGAACTGCCTGACTGTTCACAATTAGTTGTAAATCGAAACGCGTCAGGCTGTGGGTTCGATTCCCACTCCAAGAAATGAAAATATTGAATAATATTTATATTTTCATTTCCTCGCTCTCGATTTCGGCGGAAAGTGGGGAACGGAAATGTTAAAACAGAACAGAGTGTCTTAGCACTAGATTCTTAGGTTCCCTCTGCTTATCCTGCTATGTGTAGGATACAGTGTGAAGCTAAGAATTTAAACATTAATACTAGTAATAACTAAGTAGCATATAGCATTATACAATACAAACGTATCGACATTGTGAAATCGAATGTTATAATCGATTTATGATAAGAGAGGTGATAAGATAATCGATATATTGTTTTCAACGTTTAGGATCAAGGCTTAATTGCAGCAGTACCTCTTTCAATCACTATATATTTCAATTCACTATAATTATAAAAATAAAAAAAAAAAGAATATTCAAATCCTTTACATATAAAAAAAATATATAATTTTAAAAGCGATTTAAAACGATAATATGTTAATTTAATTATATTTATACAAAGATTAATATTACAATACATTTGCATAATTGTAACAAAAACATCAAGAAAAACAAAAAAAATAAAAAAAAACACAGATTATAAAGGAAATATTGCTACTTACGCAACAGATTACAGCAAAAAATTATTTATATGATCGTTATCACGTTTAAACTGGCTTTAAAGACGAGATGCGCAATCGTTTACCATGTTTATAATTTAATTTAAAAATAATTTTCAATAACGCCTGTCGTGGCGCTGAGGCACAAGCGTGCGACGTAAACGCGACAGGTTGTGGGTTCGATTCCCACTCCAGGAAATGTAAAATTTAGTGTTTTCTTTTCTTGGGTTTGGTAACAAGGCAAAGCGCGGCGTTGAGTTCCGCCACTCGGCACGCAATGCCTCAATTCGGCGGAAAGTGGGGAACGGAATTGTTGAAAGAGAATGGAGGGTCTTAACACTAGGTTCTCTGGTTCCCTCTGCCTACCCCGCTACATGCGGGATACAGCGTGAAGTTAAAAACAAAAATAATAATAATTTTCAATTAGACTATTTTAGTTAATGAGGATCGGGTGAACCAATTTTGATAATGATTTCTTTATTTGATAGCTAGTGATTCTAATGCGGTCTCATTTAAATTAAGTTAAGATCTGATTTATTTGTAATAATGTTACTTTTAAAGCTTTTTATTCGAAGTTCGTTGTCTTTTTTAGTCTTAATTATTCTTCTGCCAACACAATATTTCACGCTACCTAAAAATCTCATTAAAAACATCGATTACAATGTTTAATGAAATTTAATGCAAAAAACAAACCGATGTAACTTTCCAAATATTACTTTTATGGTAAGATTTTTTTTCTTATAATTTATTAAATATTTATAGACCTAAATATCTATTACCTATATAGATTTTTTTCTTTTATTTAACTTGTCTTTGATAGAAACAAACAAATCAGCTTGTTACGTAAAAAAATATGAATTATTATTTACTTACTTACTGACTTATACGTATTAAAAAATATACAATATATACAAAAAATCTTTTGTTTTAGTTTGATTTTTAGTTCATGAATTTTATGTTAAACTTATATATTAAAATCAGATTAATCTCATGCGTTATGTTATTCGAAAATAAATTTTTGAAAATCTGACACTTTGAACATGACACATACTTTGTCCATAGACACATATAGACTACTATAACGCTTGTCGTGGCGCAGAGGCACAAGCGTGCGACTGTAAACGCGACAGGGTGTGGGTTCGATTCCCACTCCAGGAAATGGAATTTTTCATTTCCTGTGTTTGGTAACAAGGCAAAGCACGGCGTTGAGTTCCGCCACTCGGCACGCAATGCCTGAATTCGGCGGAAAGTGGGGAACCGAGTGTCTTAACACTAAGACCCCTCCGCTATAATTATAATCATGACTAAAATATAATAATATAATCATGACTAAAATAGTTATACTTAAAACATATCATATAAAATTTTATTCTAAAACTAAAACTACTAATTTGGCTACAAAAATACATATAAAAAAACACAGTAATCTAATTCAGAACAGCACTTCCTCAATTATGTATAATTATATAATTTCCTTTTACATATAATAAGAGTCACGTTATTCATCTTAATCGTGTTACAAGATCATCCCACAGATAGTTATTTAGATTTACAGACAGACATAATTACACTTTGTGTTATTGAAATAAAAAAAAAAACTATTTAATTTTATAAATAAATTATTAAGACATTAAATTTAGTTAATATTTTTTATGTCTTTATTAACACATGTGCAAAATAAAAAAAAAAATGAATTTATAGTTTATAATTGTTGACAACCTTTAAAAAATATATATAAAAAAATAAGTAATTGTGACTAAACAATTAATTATTTTTTTTATATATAAATGTGTACTAAAAAAATAAATTAAATTACTAAAAAAAGATAAACATATCCTATTAAGAAATCGTCATGGTGCAATAGATGACGTTATAAACTTACTCAATTGCGAAGGTTGTAGGTTCAATAGCGACTAGGGGAATACTCAAATAATTTTTTTTACTACTCTGGCATGAATCGCAAAGTTCCGCCACACAATAAGCAACGCTTATATAATTAAAAAAAATCACAAAATCAAAAACGGAGTGTCTTAACACTAAATTCCTCTGCCTACTCAAACACAAAAAAAAATGAAAGCAAGACTTAACAATTACATAAGCCATAATATATACATACATGTACCACACAATGAACACTAGCGTGTCAGTGAAAACGTAAGGTCACATACCATTGTGCTTAGTCAAATGAACATCTAAAACCTGTTTTGACTTTGAAACTGCTTGTAAGAGGATATGAAATACAGTTAGATTTTTTCTAACGCTATTCGTAAGTATAAAACTTCCTGAAATACTTATCTATGACTGCTTTAAATAGTTTTTTTTTTTGTTTTTATAACGATACTTAATTTCTATGTACAATTTTATGTATATCGGCGTTGAGTTTCGCCAATCAGCACGTACTCAGCATCCATTTCAGGCGAAACGTGGAGAACGGAATATTTCGACACTACATGTTTTTGCATACCATGCTATGCAACCAAAGCGTGAAACTACAAAACTTTATTTCTTCATTAAATTAGATGCACCAGTGACCACAGCAAACATTTTTTTTAAATAATTTGTTTTTCTTCTTAATGCAACCTTTTAAAATGTATAAAACATCTTTTGCGCGAACCGTTCTTTAAATATTATCCTAAAAAATATTTAATCTATTTCGCCTCCGAAATACAAATATAATATAGCTTATTTCTTTTAATATGTACTCAGAGATCTGGCAATAGGTCATAGGTCATATAGCATTGCAAGCATTTTCCTATACTGAATTGAAAAATTTTGAATAATAATACCTTATTACAAAAGAAAACAAGAGAAATTTCATTTCTAGCTTCACGCTGTATCCTGCGCATAGAGTAGGCAGAGAAACTGAGAACCTAGTGTTAAGACACTCCGTTCTCTTATGATCCGTTCCCCACTTCCTGCCGAATGCTGCTGATGCGAAATGCGTGCTGAGTGACAGAACTCAACACAACGAGATAAAAATAATTAAAAAAAAAAATTTCGCATAGCAGGGTAGTCAGGGAGAACCTAGTGTCAAGACACTTACTCCACCGACACTCTCTCCGCTTTCCGTCAAAAATCGAGACCACAATGTAGTACAATCAGGTGTTTCACTGCGACACAATTATCTCAAACGAGATAAAAATAATCATTTTTATAATAATAAATCGCGTTACACAATGTATGGACACCACAAAATACCTCATTTCGACATGGTAAGCTTCGTGTCACAATCGATCATTATTTGTAAACTAAAGGCTGGTACATATCTATGAAGATAATAATTAATATATAATAATTCCATATTAAGCGTGAATAAGTTGATAAGTCGACATTCATTTACCTTTTTCACAATATTAATATCATTAGGGTTGTTTTATTTATAATGTAAATAAATTGCGAAACCAAAAATAATCAAGCAAATATTTTTAGTACAAAAAATATTAGTTAGTATATCAAAAAATGAATGCAGCGGGACCCGAACCCGCGCCTCTCGGAATCAAGCAAGTCAATCATTTACAGATAAAAAGTATTAAATAAAATAAAAACAAAATTTACAAATATATATTTTTTTAACTTCACGCTGTATCCCGCATATAGTAAGTAGAGTAGGTAGAAGGAACCAGAGAACCTAGTGTTAAGACACTCCATTCTCTTTCAACAATTCCTTTCCCCAAATAAAATAAAATTTAAATTTAAAAATGACATCTTTGAAAAATATGCATTTATCAACTTATTCACGCCTGGTATGTGCCCGATGTTGCATTTTTCTGATATAAATATAGGTAATTTAGTGAGAAGACACTCTGCTCGCTACCTTTGCCGAACTGATATAAAGTTTCGAGCGACTCATCTAAACGACGTACTCATTGTCACCAAAGAATTTGACTATCTGCCAACAAATGAACAATTAAATATGATTATTTTTTCAAAAAGTACATAATATTAAGTAACATAGTATTAACGCCTGTCGTGGTGCAACGTCTGTCGTGGTGCAGAGGCACAAGTGTGCGACTGAAAAGCGACAGGTTGTGGGTTCGATTCCCACTCCAGGAAATGTAGTATTTTCATTTTCTGGGTTTGGTAACAAGTCAAAGCGCGGTATTGAGTTCCGCCACTCAACACGCAATATCTCAATCTGGCGGAAAGTGGGGAACGCATTTGTTGAAAGAGAACGGAGTGTCTTAACACTAGGTTCTCAGGTTCCCTCTGCCTACCCTGCTATATGCGGGATACAGCGTGAAGTTAAAAAAAAAAAAAGAACATAGTATTTCTTTGTAAATAGGCTAAGAGGCCGGGATTATAACCGCAAACGACTCGCGAGACGGCCCAGATACTATAGTGGCTTATTAGTTAGCTTTAAACAATATACGTGCAAAGTGCAAGGCATTTTAGTTTTAGCTGTGTATTTTTATAATAAACCTATTTTCAATTTTCTCCTTGTAATAAATGCTGAAAAATGAGTAAAGCTACATTTTTAGCAACTTCCGATTACACTATATTAGTTCACTAATTTCCGCCCCAATTTGAAACATTGCGTGTTGAGTGACGGAACTCAATGCTGCACTTGGTCTATGTTCCCTCTTATGATTCCTCGAGTAGGAATCGAACCCAGGGTTTACAATCATCTCACTGCGCCATGATGTCCTTTAAACTTTTAATTTTTATGTACTTAGTATATTTTTAAAACTTAAGAATTTCGTTTTGTTACCGGCATTTTGACGTAAATTAGAGATAATTATAAAGATATGCGACGGATTTAGATTCATAATAAAGGCTTAAATAGATTGATAAGTCCACTTGTCTATAAAATAACTCAAATGTTAATAAACACTAGTATTGCTTTATTTATAAGGCGAATAAATGCCAAAACCGAATTAAAAAATCGAAAAATTACACATAAAACTTAAAAATGCCTGCCCCGACAAATTTCCGATTTATCCACTTATTCACGCGTGTTGGAATGTATGTACTCTGCATTAGTATAAAACTTCGTCCACAACCTAATGACAATCTGTTAACATTAAAATTCTCAAAGCATTGTCGCACCACGCGACGACCACAAATACCGAGCGGAAATTCCTGTAGCGTTTATCATTCTAGATTAATTTTATATACGTGTGGAAAAAGAGCACCCCTTAGATATGTAATAATTATAAAATTAACATATTTTTTTTATAAATAATAAAGTATTCATTTAAAACATTTCAAAAACATTTATTTTTATAAATGTTACAACCTTAGCTGGACGTCTTTCCCCGGGTTTAGTGTTTAGACACTCCGTTCTCCCTCTTCTGCCGACTTTTAGAAGTGGAGTAGCTGATGACAACCCCGCGAGATTTTAAAGAAATTTCTACCAACCTACCCGAAGACTATTCCTAAAATTGATCATCTGGCAAGAACGATAGATAGACAGAGATATACATATGTTAATTATTCGAAGCGCAGGTTCGAATTCGTTCAAATTTGTATATGTCAAAATAATTTATGTCCGTAATATATGATAACACTTTAAAAGATCTAAAATATAATTTAAATATATTTTAGAAGCACCACTTTAATAGAGGCTATATCACGATAATTACACTTTTACCATCGTGGCACGGTGTGACAATGTTTGATTGTTGGCATGACGGATTACCGGTTCGATCCCCTTTCGGAGAAATGATCATAAGATAAAAAAATCTCTTTCATAAAGTACCACGTTGAGTTCCGCCACTTCAAGACATAATGTCTTGAATTTGAGAACGAAATGTGTTGACATTGTCTCCAACTGCTATGCGGGATAAAGCGTGATTTTTTTTTTTTATAAGAAACAGATTATCATATAGATTAAAATACACAAATACTTATTACAACTGCATCTCAATAAGTACTTATTTTTATATTTACTCTATATCATCACATAGCACGGCAGAAAGTGGGGTACGGAGTGTTACAGACGCTTAACATTAGGTTCCCTCTACCTACCCTGCTATATGCGGGATACAGCGTGAAGCTACGTATGTATGTGTATGTATCATCATATAGCAGGAAAGGTAGAGGGAACCAGAGGACCTAGCGTTAAGACATTCCGTTCCTTTTTAACATATCCGTTCCTCACTTTCCACCGAATTGCGGCATTGCGTGCTGAGTGGCGGAACTTAACACCGCGTTTTGCCTTGCTAAATACATATTACAACAGCATCTCAACAACTAAACATAATTAGCACAAATGTAGAAACCGCCTTACATTATAGTTCTACAATCACTCATGTCCGAACACAACCCGTATACATTACGCAAGTAAACTTAAAAAATAATATTAATTATAAGAAACCAGATCAGATCGAAGTAAGCCAGCTATGTAATTAATAAAAATGACTGACACGTCTGACAGAAAAAGTTCAGTATGTTAAAACAAAAAAAATATTAATAAGTTTAATAAAAAAAATTAAATTAATTAATCATGTATTGTATATTTTTGCTATAAAGCGCTTTCTTTCCTTATATAGGTAGATATTTATATAAATGTCATTTGCCTACACGAATTACATAAAAGAAAATCATGTCGATGTTCCCAAACTCAATTACTAAACCCAATTCGATTTAATGTAATTTAAGTAATTAAAAGAGGGAACCCGAGAACCTAGTGTTAAGACACTCCGTTCTCTGTCAACAATTCCGTTCCCCACTTCAGCCGAATTGAAGCATTGCGTGCTGAGTGGTGGAACTCAACGCCCTTTGCATTGTTACCAAAACAAAGAAATGAAAATACTAAATATTATTTAATATTTTCGCTAACTGGAATGGCAATCGAACCCACAACCTGCCGCTTTTACAGTCGGACGCTTGTACCTCAGCGCCACGACAGGTCACTGAGTATTCGGATATACATACTTAAATAACAAAAAAAATGGACAAATTAAATCACATAACGACTCGAATATAAAGTAAAAGTTGGTATTTGTTTTCTTTTTAATTAGTCTAGTTTTAGCGTTCCGTAGTGGAATCCATAGACAATCAGTTACCTTTTTTTACGATTTACGGTAAATAGAGACAGTACTGTCTAAATCTGTCGTAAATCGTAAAAAAAATATAGGTATATATGTTTTTTAAATAAGAAGACATTCATTGAAGAAAGATAATCGAATCGAAATAAATCAAATTATACATATATATTTAGTTTTATAATAGTTATAAATTTAAACATCCATCTTGAAAACAGCTGAATCAATTTTAACAGGACCTTCGCTGACAGACAAAGGATTATTCAGACGATATGTAAATATTTTTTATGTAACCAATTCGTGTATGTTGCACATATGTCCAGATCCGATGACAACATATATAATATTTTCATACCATAATCTAAGGTCAGGCGGACAAAATAACAAAAACACAATTTTAAGCCTTAGCTCTTAGTTTTTTTTAAACTATTTTGTCATTATTAATTTAGAAAACTTGCTTCCCTTAAATTATAACATGCAATTTCTTTATGAGGCCTCTTATGGTTCTTTATGATGTTACCATAAGAGGTAGATATATTTTTCTTATTTCTTCTTTCTTATTATGCTTAGCTTCCCGCTTTATCTCTAGCGGGGTAGCCAAAGACAAATTTTAATACCATACAATATATAAAAACATAATATATAATAAGTGGGGAACGGAAATGTTGAACGGAGTGTCATAACACTGGGTTCTCAGGTTCTTCTACCCTGCTATATGCAGGATACAGCGTGAAGCTGAAAACATATTTTTTTTTTTATACCACGACGGTGGCAACAAGGCACACGGCCCAACTGATGGTAAGTGGTTACCGTGGCCTATGGACGCTTGCAACACCAGGGGCATCACTTACGCGTTGCCGACCCTTCAAAAACCTATTTATTCCCCTTATATAAATAAAGAACCAAAGCACTACTAACAATTCAAACACCCAGTCAGTCAGTCAGTCACATTTAAAAGCGCATCAAACCATAAGCGTAGGAAACAGAGCGCAAAACTAAAATTAGGTAATAAAATATCTAAAATGTACAATTATAAATAACGATTGCATTCGCTCATGGTAAAAGTGAGATGCTCCAGTTTGCTTGCATAATTATTTACTTGTGTTTCAAGCAATTTTTACTTTCCACATACATATTACAAAATACATTACTTTTGTATTCGTCATTCTTTTACATTCATCATTAAAAAAAAAGAGAATAGACAAATAAACTACACTAAAAATATAATAATTCACAAAGGTGAGCGGTAAGAGAGGTAGGGGGAGACCTCGGTTGACCTTCGAGAACACAGTATCAATGATACTGGAGGAAGGTCACGTAAAAAGCATTAGAACCCCCCGGAGGGCATGCATGAAGAGGTTAATGACTGTGGACGAGGCGAAAGAGGTATGCCGGGACCGTAGCGTTTGGCGCTCCGTTCTCTCTGACTACCCCGTTAGGGACAAAGCGTGAAGTTAAATAAGTAAAAATAACATTATTACAAATAACACAAAAACAATTAATTAGATTTATATGGGATCACATCAGAATCACTACTTATCATATAAAAAAAAGAATCGTCAAAGTTATTCACCCAGTAAAAGTTATGGTAACACACATAAAAAGATGTATATTTTAGCTCTTATTAGGTTAGGCTCTGCCACTATGAAATGAAGGAAAATGATGAATA
>JAKGSA010000701.1:162958-190319 GCA_033558755.1 Philaethria dido | reverse complement strand
GACATAGCAAATGTGAAAAACTATAATACTTATATTAATTTAATTGCGAAGTAGAGACTATTGCGGCGGAGTGGGAGTGTCTCACTGTAAAGGCGATTGGTTCTGGGTTCGATTCCCATTCAGGGGAATGTTTATTATTGTTACTATTTCAGTTTCACGTAAGTTTCTTCCGTATAGCAGGGTAGTCAGATAACCGTAGAGGGTGACCACCACCCTTGACTCCGCGATGTGCCTAGCTGGATCCTACCGCTGAGGTTTCCACGGAAGATTAGGGAGTTCCCGTGGGCCTCGAACAGGTAGCGGTGGAGAAGAAGCACCGTGAGGTTTTAGTCGGTATAACAACGGCCTTTTTACAGCCGTCCGGAGAACCACATATCCTTCTGAATGTCCTGAGTCCCCGATCGGGCGAGTATCCGTGACGGATTTCCTCACGTTAAAAAAAAAATATATTATATTGACTCTAGAGTCAAGACAATTTAATGTCAATGAGTATAGTCGGCGTGCGGAGTGTCTTGTCTCTAGATTCTTCCTACTACCCTGCTTTACAGAATAAAACATTTATACCAGTAACATTTATTCCAATAACACCCAATATTTACAAAATAATTTTCCAAAATAAATTAAAATGTCGCAATTTCGTATGGGTTGGGCGGTAATCCGATTAGATATTAGTATAACCTTGGCCAATATTGAAATATTGAATATATAGTTCAGTGACATAATACTCTTTCATAGTTGCTGAGCAATATATTACGTATCGATAATCCTATTAAGGTCCGGAGGTTTTAGGTAATTGGGTCGTGATTTCATTTAAGGCCCAGCAACAAGTATTTCTACAATATTCATAAATATAGAAATCAAAAAATATTAACTTTATTACTCGACACGCAGTTAGAATAAACACAAAATTTAAACTAGTGTCCCCTTAAATGCGTTAATAACGCATTGCGTAGTGACGTATATGTCACTTTATATAAACATGGATGTCAAACCATGGTAGTGTGTGTAATAATTATTTTATTAATTTAACTTATACTTTTATGCATTATTTTGAAAAAAAATTAACATTGTGCACTCCTCTATATAAACTATAAGTGTGCCAAGTTCCATGCTCCTCTGTCCGCTTAATATTAGTAAAAAGGGATCCAAAGTGTTTCTTAACGTATTTATATATAAATAAGAAAACAAAAATGAATTACAAAAAATTAAGCGTAATTGCGAAAAAATGGTGAACAGAGTGTCATATCTCCACACTCTCCCCAAACAAAGATACATAGCCATTAAGAAATATACATATTTTAATCAATTTTAAATAAAAAAACATTTACTAAAGTCAAAGTACAATAGTTTCTATTAGTAAGGATCGCTCGACTGCAGCGGTATTGATTTTCCAACAGTTCACTGCCAAATAAGCTACGTATATGTTATTGCATCTTAGAAGAAGCTTGCAGTATAAACTTCTACCGTACCAAGATATAAAAGAATTTTATTATCGTTTTAAAGTATGGAATAGTAAAAATATTATTATATCTATATATATAAATTAAATTGTAGTGTCCGTTTGTAATGTTCAAATAACCTACACACATATGAATATATCTATACATACAGTACATGTACCAAAATAGCATTTTTTTCAATTTTTGTCTGTCTGTTTGTTCCGGCTAATCTCTGAAATGGCTAGAGCGATTTTGACGAGACTTTTACTGGCAGATAGCTGATGTAATAAAGAGTAACTTAAGCTAATTTTATTAAAAATTAAATTCTTCAAATATAACTTTAAAAAATAAAACTCTTTTTGTACAATTCCATGCGGACGAAGTCGCAGACACAGCTAGTCTTAAAATAGTTTTAGTCTTTAATATGTAAGAGAAATCCTATACTTACTATATACTACAATTTTTATTATATTTTTGATAATTTTTAGTTTAATAAAGGTAAAAAAAGCTTTAAGTTACGTATTACGATGAAAGTAAGTTCGACATCCGTATGAAATAAAAACTATTATTGACCACTAACTATAAAACTGTTTGTTTCTTCCATTACATACTTATATAAAATAAACATATTAAAATTGATAACTTCCTACAACATAGCAAAGTAAGTAAGTTTCCACCTAGAGAAGTGAAACTCAATGCCGCGCATTCTTTTAAGAGAGCAGAGAAAATAGAAATAATTGAAATGAAATGATTCCTCTGAGTGGGTATCGAACCCACAACTATGGCGAGCATATATATTGGCCCTATGCGGTAATGGCCTCTTAGTTACAACATACGTAAGAATATAATAAAGTCTAATTTGCAGTTCTAAGATAACTAGCTCCAATAGTATTTCATTATATCGCACCTTAAGACTTATTGTGACCTATTTAAAAAAATATCTATTTTTCGGAAACCCCAATACAGATTTGTACATTTAAGTTATTTGAAAAGATTTTTTTTTATATAATTTATATTCTCGTTTTAATCAAAGTCGATAAAGATCGTTGTCTTAAGTCGTTTTGTGGCAAAAAAACAAAATCACGATTTTTTTGATTAGGTCCCTATAATTGTGAATGTTTGATATATGAAATCCATTTTTTTCTTATCAGCATGTCTCCATCCACTGCTGAACATATCCCTAATAGAGAGCCAACTATTTCGGTCCTGGGCAACTTGCATCCATTGCCAATCACCTTCTTCAAATATTGAATTTACCTCAGTAACCAATTCCGTTTAATTTAACCAATTTGAAAGAGAACGGAATGTCATAACAGCTTCTCAGTTTCGCTCTGCCTACCCTACTATATGCGGGATACAGGGTAAACCTTAGACCAAAACTAGTACCCCCGTTGATACGTTTACAACGCGTTGCCTAGCAACGTATGTCACTTTATATAAACATGGATATCAAAACACAGTAGTACAGCCTTTATATAACTATTTAAATATATATTTGATGCATTATTTGAAAAAGATATTATCATAATATCTTTCGCTATATAAACTATAAGTGTGCCAAGTTTCATGCTCTTCCGTCTACGTAATTTTCGTAAAGGGGGGTACAAAGTTTTTACTTCACGTGTCAGTATATAGATTTCATAACACTACCTATTTTGTATTATAGACCAAAAAATTAGGCAAATTAAATTTAATTCAAGCACAATAAGACCTTACTATACAAGAAAGCACAGTATTCTCTCGAAAGCCAATTAAACCTGTGTTAAACATTTAAGAGGTTCATAAAAACCGTTCACCGGACAAGTGTTCATAATTTTTGGTAAGATCAAGGCATTGACCTTTGCTACACTAGCTACTGTCTGCGACTTTGTATCTAAGGACTTAGGTACAGACTGAATTTTAGTTATTCTGATTAAATGTCTAGACTTGTTTTTAAGGAGTTTTTTTTTTATATTTATATTTTAGACAGGTCTTTAATATTAAATGAATATAATAAACAGACACCGTCGCTATGTAGTTGAGACATGTCTTTCTTTATGTCATACATGCAGCTTCCCTTTTTTTTCCTACATAGCAAGGTAGTGAGAGAGGACTTAGTGTCAAAACTCTCTGTTTTTCACTTTATGTTACAAATCGAGATTTGTTCTCCACTTTCTATTCGAAATCCTAATATATGCGTATTGAGCGGTGGAACTAAACGCTACGTTTTGTCCTTCCAGAATTAAGACATGAAAGTAATTAAAATATCAAGTTAATGGATCGAACCCGTAAACATTGTTTGTACAGTCTAACGCGCTGCCATTGGGCCACGATGACCTATACTATATATAAATTCAAATGCTGTTTGGTGAGCTTATATGGGTAATGACTGTAAAGGGAGTGGAAATTTGAAAACAGAGTCTATTTTTAAGCAAAATTTACATACATCGATACCTTAATTGGTAAACCAGCCATCTGCGAAAACACACGGAAAGACACGTCGATATGTTAGGTTTTCTAATTGCAATTACGATATTATTTTTTTTAGCTTCACGCACATAGCAGGGTAGGCAGAGGGAACCTAAGAACACTCCGTAAAGACACTCCATTGTCATTATTGAAGCAAACTATCCAAAACATTTTTGTAGGTGGAGTTAGCAGATATGTGAATTAAGGTATCGATATGTACTTACTTTCAAAATCTAATCTATATAATATATATACTCCGCTTGCGTTACCGAGTGACTGACAGACAACATACAAGCGACACTACTGCCCATACTAACATGACAATTGGCAATAGGCTCGGGGAATGTAGGGGAGCAATAATAGAGCTTTTTTAGCTTCACGCTGTATCCTGAACATAGCAGGGTAGGCAGAGGGAACCAGAGAACCAGAGAACCTAGTGCTAAGACACTCCGTTCTCTTTTCACATTTCCGTTTGACACTTTCCGCCAAATGGAGGCATTGAAAGAGGATTTCCCAAAACACCTTCATAAACGGCCAAAACGAGACTATATATTTCATAGTCCACGCATCCAAAGTCGCATGATACAACTAGTTAAAAATAAAACTTACTCATTGTAAAAAGAAGTGAATATCGTTTTTTAAATATGACTAACATTCTATTTAGGCGTTGTCGTAATAAAATTAACACCTTGCCATCTAAAAATACTTAACGTGTATCTGTTAAGTATTTTACAATCGGGTATGATATCATAAAAACAAATAATCGGACATTGATTGACTTCGTAAAAATAAACGATAGGTGTGGGCTATAATACCCATATGGGGAAATTTTACGCCTAAAATTTAAACATTTTTTGGGCTATTTTATTTAGCTTCACGTTGTATCCCGCACATAGCAGGGTAGGCAGAGGGAACCAGAGAACCTTGTGTTAAGACACTCCGTTCTCTTTTAACATTTCCGTTCCCCACTTTCGAGTTCTGAGTGGCGGAATTTATATAAACTAATTAAATATGGTAATTCCTCGGAGTAGATATCGAACCCACCACGTTTACAGTAAGATGATGACCGCAACGTAAAAATCCTACGTTATGGGCATTTAGGTTAGGTTTAATCCAAAAATACGCAATTTTTCTATATTGAAATTAAAGAAAGGAGTAATATGTCACTAAGTTCTCTCTCTTTCTATCTCTTTATTTAAAGTAATTAATCAAATAAAATATGTATATAACAACGTAATACATAAACATAGACTAACGAGGCACGAAATGTAACACCAATTAAAACTTTAGTCACTAACGTAACAGTAAACAGACTGCTCTCGTAACCTAGTATTACCTAAATTGTATGATAATCATTAATAAATATAGAATGTATGAGACACGCCGTTGGTGGGGACATTACAGTTAAAATTTCATTTAAAATATATGAATACATATTAAGATTGAGGCCATCATGTCGCAGTGGGACAGCGTCCGACTATAAACGCAATTAATTGGTTGCGAATTCTATTCTCACTTCAGGAAATAAAAATATTAAATAAAATTTAGTATTTTCATATCCTAGCTTTGGCAGCGCGTTGAGTCGAGCCGCCACTCAGCACGTAATGTCTCGATTCGGTGGAAAGTGAGGAACGGAAAAGAGAAGAGAACGGAGTGTTTTAACACTAGTTTCTCTGGTTCCCTAGTGCGAGAAGCAGCATGAAAGTACAGTAGAGTTAGCAGTTTTAAAATCTTATCCGACGATATATGTAAAGATATACACAGACCTAATCAAAAAAAATCATGATTTTGATTTTTTGTCACGAAACGACTTAAGACAACGCTCTTTATCGAACTTGATTAAAATATAATTAAAAAAAAATCTTTTCAAATAACTTAAATGTATAAATCTATATTGACGTTTTACAAAAATTGATATTTTTTAAATAGGTCACTATAATTCTAAAGAAGCGATATATTACCTTTACAAAACCATTAAAATGTACGTATAAATAGTCTCCCCTTTGACGCGTTAACAACGCGTTGTCTTTAGCAATGTGTATGTCACTTTATATAAACAAGGATGTCAACCCATGATAGTGAGTGTAACATTATTTTTTTAACATTCTGCACTCCTTCTCTATATATAATTGTGCCAAATTTCATACTCCTTCGTCCACGTAATTTTCGTGAAAAGAGATACCAAGTTTTTGCTTCACATATTTATATATAGATATACGACATGTTCACGAGATGCTGTGATCATTTGACAATTTATCTTAAAACGTCATCGCTAACTGTACATAAAGTGGTAAAATACTGTATTCAAACATTATTTTCAAATATATATTTTTATTACAATGAACAATTCAAATTCTAAAAAGTATAATAAAAGTATGCTTTAAATTAAAAAGCAATCATTTCTATTAATATTTATATATTAGTTTCTCAGCTCTAATGAGACAAAGCGTGGCGTTGAGTTCCGCTACTTAACACGTAATGTGTCGAATTCAGGCGGATTACGACAAACGGAATGTCTGAACACTAGGTTCTCTATGACTACCCTGGTAAGCAGAAAATCGCGTTTGGTAACCCTAAACTACTGCTCAAGTCCATTAATTTAATTATCCCAAATTCAAAAAAAAACTACGTACGAAGTACGCTATTCATAACACATATGATGTACCAGTATAACAAATCCCGGCAATTTATTATGACACAGCCTCAAATCCTATATATTTAGTACGAAAAATGAAACCTTGTAACAATTATTATTTCGCTAATTATTAAGTCACTCGCCCTATTTTCCTGTCCATCTTGGAAAATTTTCAATAACCGCAAATAAACTTTAACATATGTATATTGTTTTGCTTTCATATTAAATATTAATGAATCATAAATATTATAATGTACTAGCTCTATCCCACGTCTTCATTTAGGTGGACTATTAAGTAGAATATCCCGTTTTATTTCCATATTTGTATATTATTTTCGATAAGTGCTCTTAGTGCTCTCCCTAGAATCCAAATTTAACTTAAATTACAAATTTTCACTTGATGAAATAATATTTAGTTTAAAAAAAAACTAAATTTTTGGTTTTGGTTTACTCAAAACATCTCGCAAACTAAACAAAGTGACTTATCAATAGATATTCTCTGCCTACATGTACCAACAAAAAATTAAAAAATCACTACTTACGTTTTCCTGGTATCAATCTTGGACTAATAGGGGGCCGATCTTCAATAGAAAATGTTGAATTCAAATCAGATTCCATAGCGGTCTTATTATTAAATTTCTTTACACTGTCCGCCCAGTCCTGGATCCATGACTTGTCACCCTTACATCTATTCAGACTCATGTATGACAATTTACCCACAACCTCATCGGCCATGAGATGAGAACTACTATCTGTTAAAACTTTTTGCGCATTCTTCAATGCCGTACTCTCAAATTTAGTATCTTCTAATACTCCTTTACTGCTCGGCAAAGAAACTGGTACTGATGACTCACGAGACAACCTATGGACATAGTCAGTTTGGTCTATATCTGACTTTGTTAAGCTACAGCGCCTACGACTAGGCTTCTCAATTTTAATTGGAAATTTATAACTTAGGACTCCAGATGTGGTAACAGAAGTAAATGTTCCAATGTCACCATCTTCTTCAAACTTAGGTGGTGATTTTGCAAAAGTTTTTTCAGTTATAGTCCGCACCCTATTTTTAATTTTTTCTAAATAACTTCTAGTGGATTTAATTTGTTTTGTTGTTTGTAATGCTAAATCACTTTCATTTGGAGATTCATAGCAACATGATATTTCTAGAACATTCTTGTCTTTTGAGACTTTTTGTGGGTCACATTTGTTTGTGGTTACTGGAGTCCTCAAACAAACATCTCTCCTTGGTTCCTTTGTTATTACCCTTTGATTAGGAAAATCAAATATTATTTCTGGATCCTTTTCAATGCTATGTCTTTTTAAAGTATCTTCCAAATCATTATGTACTTCATTACCAAAATTTCTATCTATACTCATCCTAGCCTTTTGTTCCTCAGTGTAGTTATCACCTTCTATAGTGTAAGTACCTGTTGATGAATGAGTTGACTCTGCATCAACATCATCATCTATATACAAAGGTTCAGACTTTTGTGGACATTTTTTGAACAATAGATCTGGTGTGGCAGAAGATGCTCTACTTTTACGTAAAGGACTCTTAGAATGTTCCGGAGTAGACAAACCATTGTCAGGTGTCAAAATATCTAATTCTGGACTAGAAATATCATTTAACATAACTCCTTCTGGACTTTGGTCAATTATATCCATGGGGTGCTTATGGTTAAGATTGCTATAACTTGGTGATCTATGGACGTCTCGTACATAGGAACTGTTTGAGTTCTTCAAAGGTAAATTTAGAGCGTGACGACTAAAATTATCACTTCTAGACATTATACTGTCAACTATAGGACTTTTGGACGTACGTTTGGGCTGGAGGTCGCTGACAGGCGATTTTACTTGCCTGCCAGTGATAGGGCTAGTCATATGGGGACGATCAACATTTTGTGCGAGGGGACTGCTTCTAAGTTTAACGGATCCCGATAGTCCACTGTCTTCTTGATCTGAAGAGAAATATCCTTCAGAATTGTATCCTTGCGCTTTGCGAGGTAATTTAGCGCTCATCGGTGGCCTTTGAGACGTTGGACTCGGCTTGGACTGTCCGGCGGACATCGATTGGACCCTTTGATGTCGAGCCTGCGACTTCTTCGCTAACTCTTCCAGTCTTCGATTGTCAAATTGTTTTGCACTGCCAAAGTCGATCGTAAACGCCATCGGATGAGGTTTAGGTGTCGAGGGCTCGGATTTGTCCTGACCTTCCTCAACGCTGTCATTTTTGCCAACCTCGCTGTCCGATTTGATATCTAAAACGCTATTCTGTCCCTCTGATAAAGGACTAGAAACGTCTTCAACACTAACACTCATATTTTTCAAGGATTTAACAGTGACATCATATTCACAAAATCATCGCTTTTCACCCACAGCCTTTGTTTCACTTTATTAGAAAATAAAATAAGCACAGCACAGAAAGCACAGAACTAAGAAAATTAATAGAAATAACGAAAAGTGGAACGAGAGCACTTATAAAAAATATTAGATGTACAAATCTAAAATCTACATTCGCTCGAGATTAAGCTCAGTCGCGAATAGACACGACGGAGTCACGGAACGCGAACGACAGTCGACAACAGACACGATTATACCAAAAAGGAATGTTATGATTTCATGGACCAACCGTATGATTTTTATTTTTAGATTTCCCTTATATGGCAACATTGGGATAAGTAACCAATAAGAAAATATAAATGTTTAAAAAATATCGTAGAAATTAATTAAATATCCAGTAAATAAATGTTAAATAGAATTTTAAGACATAATATGAAAACATTGTAATTTGTAAAACATTTTAAGGATTCAATTATATTTGATAAAAATATTTAATTTATTAAGTTATATTATATTTTGATAGTATTTATCAATTCAAATAACAATGATTTAAATTTGTAATTTTTCCATAAGAATAATAAGTCATTTATCTTTTTATCGTAACGTCTTTTTAACAAATTGAACGTATCTGACTTGGGAGCCACAGATAAATAATATAAGCTGTCAGGCTAGTGACGTCAGTCGTCTAATGTACACAGTGCACATGTCAAAAACGTCTAAAAGATGGCAGAGGCCGCCTTTTCTGAAGACGGGAAATATTATTCAGCAATAACCCAGGACGGTAGATTGAGAATATGGGACACAGAAACAAATGTCCTTAAACAGGAGTATACGCCAGACTTGCATTTAACGTCACCACCCTCCTGTTTACAATGGATCCGCGTTACTTTAAATTCAGTAAGTTCACACGTGGTTTGTGATCGTTTATTGTTAAAATAATCTTAACTTGTATATAATAATGTAACTTTAGTGCTACTTTCTGTGATGCTATATCATTACCTAACTTTATTTATTTCGTTTTGTTAATGTAACTTAATAATCATAACATAACCTTCAACTTGCAGGGTTCAAAAAATGGTGTACGAAGAAAATCTATAAGTGAAACAGAGACACATTGTATAGCATTAGGAACATCTAGTGGAAAGGTTCTTTTATATTCTGTAAGCCAAGCTAAAATAGAAACAGTTTTAACAGATAATAATAATAACAGAGTACAAACATTGGATTGGCATAAGAAATATGGATTATTTAGTTGTACCACAGATAATTTTGTACAAGAGTGGGATTTACAAAGTTCTAAAGTTAAGAGTAAATATAACATAAATGTTGCTAACACAAACAAACAAGGGAACAAAGTTAGTGCTATACGGATTGTACCACACACTCAGGTAACTGTTATTTGAAATAAATTTGAAGCATTTAAACGAGTTCATTTATGATTTTTCATTTCTTTTATTTAAAATGTTATTGAACTTATTTTCTTTTGTCCTTCATGCATCATTGGATTTTGCACTTTTTAAAAGTTTATAAAGCAAAATGGTTAGCACTATATCTTAATAAAATAAACTATAAATATTAGCTTGCAACTTAATACATAATGAAAAATGTATAGCTTTTTTTATTATATTTTTCTTATTTCATAGAATACTCCGGCAAAATTCTTGATAGCGGCCTCCTATCAAATACGACTATGGAGATTGCATGATTCGGAGGCAATAGTGGTTAAGTTGCTTGGTCACAGTGCCACTCCCAGAGCTCTATTGACTGTTTCTACATTAAAAAAATCATGTTGGTTGATTGAGGGTGCTCAGTAAGTATTTATTTTATTGTAACTAGCTGGATCAAGAACTTTTTTATATGACTATGTAACCTAAAAACCTAATTTTAATATCCTAAGACTAATATTTTGATCTGTACATTGTCTGTTTATAACACAGTAACATAAGCATTTTATATATCGATACATTGATTATAATATAAATATTTTCAGTTTAGTGATTGTTTTTTAAAGTACTTGTTAAAAACAACTTTTTAATATTTTTAAATTTTGTATTGTAACATTTGAAAGTAATATTTCATAGGTTCATAGGGATAGCGAATGTCATAATTTAGTTTTTTTTTTTTTTTTAAATATTATAGCAATAGTTTAAGAGGCTATTTTGACATAGAGGGCAAGTTAGTACAATTGTTTTACTCCCCCCTTGGAGGAATGTTTGAATTGTTTTATTTTCTTTGCTTTCCTAAAACAAAGCACATCATTGAGTACTCTTAATTAATATTTCAATTTTGGTTGAAAAGTAGAAAATGTAGTTTCCTGAGTGTCATGGCCTTGCTATTTACAAAAAAAAAAAATGAAATTCCAATATTTATTTGGTTTATTTACTTTAACTTTAAAATTAATAGAGTCATATCATTGAAACTTAAATTTATTTCACAGGACAGAACGACTTCTATCATTTTGGGACGTAACAATAACTGATGAGCACATTCCTCAACAAAATGGTGAAGAAATCACACCAAGTAAACGGCAGAGAAAAAAATCATTAAATGTTCCCATAATAACAACACCTGCATACAATTTTGTTTTGGAAGACGCACCTAAAATTATAGATGTTGATATAAAAGATGAGGGTGCGGCTAAGTTGAGTTTAGTAGCAACTACGAGGAGTGGGGTGGTACATTATTATACACATTTGTTAAACGGGTGAGTATTGATTTTTATTAAATTATATTTGTAGTAAGAAGTTTTTACTATATAGTTATTGTTATTGTATGACAAATTAAATAAAAATTCTATAAATTTTCATATATCTATGTATGTATATTATAAATGAAAATTTTCAGTTATAAATTCCCAAATTTTTGGGAATTTTTGTTTTGTTTTTTTTTTTAATTATTTTTTCTCCAAAATATTTAAACAGCCTAAGAACTAATTCTACTTATAATATAATAGGCTTGTGTGTAAAATGCATAGGTTACAATTTTAAATAAAAATATATTACAAAGTAAAATTCTACCTATAACTCAAAAACTCATCAGATATGAACTAAATTTCAAATCTATTCAAATTAAAAAATATATATTAAATCAGACCACAAAGAAGCACTAGTTATCACATAAAAAAATGAATCATCACAGGATGCCTGGCAGTTGTAAAACTTCATGATTGTACAACTAGTAAACATAAAAGACGATATTACTATAGGAACTATTTATAGCATAATGAAAAAAAAATAGTGAACCTTAGGGTAACTAACCAACGTTGCCATGTCAATGACTGATTTACACCCACGCCAATAGAGGTTTCCATCAAAAAATATATTCGAATTGAATACCTCCTTTTTGAAGTCAGTAACAATAATAAGTATTTGTTTTCAGCACATCAACAAAACCAATAAAGCCGTCCGTGACAATACAAGTGACAACAGAAGATGCACAACCACTGCCGCTGCAGTGTTGTAGACTGTCTGATGATAATGTTTTGATGGGATATAGCAATGGACCTGCTTTGTTGTTTGAGAAAATTGTAAGTTATATACTTTGGTTATTTAGTCATTTTAATATATATTTACAAGTTATAATAGCAATATTTTCTAAGTTATGTTGCTTGCAAAGTGAATGTCACATTATTCAAAATGATATGTTAAATATTGTGATAGTAATAATTATTTTATTAATTTAGTATATGATTGTTAGATTATTATAAAAAATATTGTTCTGTACTTCTTCTTGATGTAACCTTACGTACATACATAAGGTTCCTCCACGAGTATAAATGCAATGCCTCAATTTGGCGGAAAGTGGAGAACGGAATTGTTGTAAGAGAAAGGAGTGTCTTAACACTAGCTTCTCAGGTTCCCTCTGCCTACCCTGCTATATGTGGGATACAGCGTGAAGTTAAAAAAAAATACAAAGCAAAAAAAAAAACAGTATAAAGCACAACTGTCATAGGTCTCGTTCCGGCAACGATAGTACTGCGGTGTCACGTGACACACGTGACAGTATCGATGTTAGGAATATTGTACATGTAGGGTGGTAGTAACCTAAAACTGTTTTTTTTTTAGTTTCCAAGAGATGCGGGTTCGAATCCCGCTTCGTTCAATTTCTTTTTAGCTTCGTGCTATATCCCGCTTAGGATATACGGAGTAGGCCTGAATCTAGTGTGGAGTAGATGGAGGAGTATGAAAGTTAACATACATATGTTAATTTCCAATTCCTCCATCTGCATAGTTTTCATAATAGACAACCCACATATTAATATAATATTGCTTTATTTATTTAGTTATTTTCTTTTATCCTTACTAATATTATAAATGCGAAAGTAACTCTGTCTGTCTATCTGTTACGCTTTCACGCCTAAACCACTGAACCGATTTTGATGAAATTCGGTATGAAGATAGAACTAAACTTGAGAAAGGACATAGGATACTTTTTATCGCGAAAAAAATGATAGAAGGGGGTTGAAAGTTTATATGGAAGTTCCTTATTGTCAAATATAAAATGATGTAAGATTGTTTAACTGTTTACAACTTCACCACATAAACCACTTAACCAATTTTGACAAATAGTCTAGACCTTGGGAAAGACTATAGGATACTGCGTATCATATCGCGCGATATAACTGAATTTCACGCAGGCGAAGCCGTGGGCGGAAAGATAGTTTAACAATAAAATCTGAAACTCAAATAAATATAAATATTAAATAATATTATTTAATATATTAAAATATGTTATTATTACAGTTGCCAGATACAAAAACAAAAACACAAGTACTCATAAGAGGGAGTGTGAAAGAGAAATCAAAGAAGGAACAAAATGACTTAAATAAATCAAAAGGTGAATTAGGAAATGGTGTCACATATGTGGAGCCTATGGGAGGAGTTAGTAGGAAACGACCGACGCCGGGGGGAAAGGTTAGTTTAATTTAGTAATTAAAGTGAATACTTCTTTAGAATTGGATATAAGTGAACGATGTTAATGTTATCAAAACAATAGAAAATTAATTATTATTTAATTTAAAAAAGAGTTTAAATAAACCAAAAAACCTGCCTTTGTGAAAAAAATTAACTAAAGGTAAGGCCATATTTGGCCTGTCGTGGTGCAGAAGCACCAGCATGCAACTGTAAATGCGACAGGTTGTGGGTTTGATTCCCACTCCAGGAAAATAATATTTAGTATTTTCATTTCCTCGCTCTGGTAACAAGGCAAAGCACCACCAATGTGTTCCACTCAATGCATTAATTCGGCGGAAAGTGGGGAACGAATAACATAAGAGAATGAAGTGTCTTAACACGTCCATCTGAATACGAGATATAAATACAAATATTCTTTATTGCACACAAATAAACAAATAACAGAGAAGTATAAATATAGCGTATAATAAGGCAGCCTTATAGCTTAAGGTGATCTCTTCCAGGCAACCTTTGGATATTGGAGTTGTATAAAGTAGTAAATATTGGAGTTGTATAGAGATATTATGGTTGAGTGCGGCAAATAAAATATATTATAATCATTTCCCCTAGTAGGGCTCTAACCTGCAACTATTGCATTTAGTCATTTCTACTGCGCCATAATGGTCCTATTTATTATTATTATTTTTAACTTTACAGGTAGAAGTATCAATGGAAGCGCGTCTTGCAAACTTAACAGTGGACATCAAAAGCCGGAGTAAAGCACCGGTCAATCAAAACCTTACCAAATTATTGGTGCAAGGATTACATTCTAAAGATAAGGGGTATGTTAAATTATTTTATTATTTATTAATAGAGTGTATATATTGATATATTGAAACATACTGCTTAATAATATTTTTTTTTATTTAAAACTTAATTATGGGTAACCTATTTTAAATAATAAATATTATGAGTGATAATTGCTGACACTTATGGTATAGTTAAACATGTTCCTATGAAAGTAGGTGTACCACAAAATTGTATATATCTGAGATCCCTCTCTCACTTCCTTTCACAGTAGGCCTAATAGACCCTTCTTCTTATTTGTGTCAATGAATTAGAAATTAATCTAATAAACCCTAAATATGTAATATAAAAATGTCAATAAAATATATTTTTTTAAATAATACATGTAGCTTTTTTAAAGATTGGATTTACAATTGTTGAAAGATAATGGAGTATCTTAACACTAGGTTCTCTGGTTCCCTCTGCGTACCCTGCTATATGCGGGTTACAGTGTGAAGTTAAAAAAAAATTACAATATTGACATTTTTATATTAACTGGTATTGTAAATATACTGAAATATACAATATGGAGAAATGGTAGTTCCATGGGTCTGTCAACACATTGATTGTGGGTTCGATTCCCACTCAATGGTAGAATCATATTATATTAAAATTGTGTCATTAAAACTATAAAATATTTAACATATGTGAATTTTGAAATAAGTGAATATAATATATTTTTTCGAGGCAAAGCGCGGCGTTGAGTTCCGCCACTCAACACGCAATGCCTCAATTTGGAGGACAGTGGGTAACGGAAATGTTGTAAGAGAATGGAGTGTTTTGACACTAGGTTCTCTGGTTCCCTCTGCCTACCCCCCATATTCGGGATACAGTGTGAAGTTAAAAAAATATATATATATTTTTTAGTAATTATTCTCTAATACATATATATTTTTTGTTAGTTTAATTCTATTATATGTTTATTTAATGATTATTCTCTGATATATATATTTATATTTGTTTGTGTTTTTTTTTTCCAGTTTAATTCTAACAGTGTTGCAGCAGGACGACGCGCGTGTGGCGCTGCGGTCCGTGGCGGCCTTACCGGCGGACTATTTGCCTCAGTTACTAGAACAACTAGCTGATATGGCCACTAGGAAAACTAGCCAGTATGTATATTCATTATATTATAAAATTAATGGTTAAAATTTATACGCCTGTCGTGGCGCAGAGGCACAAGCGTGCGACTGTAAACGCGATAGGTTGTGGGTTCGAGACACACTCCAGGAAATGTAAAATTTAGTATTTTCATTTCCTGGGTTTGGTAACAAGGCAAAGCGCGGCGTTGAGTTCCGCCACTCAACACGCAATGCCTCGTGGGGAACGGAATTGTTGAAAGAGAATGGAGTGTCTTAACACTAGGTTCTCTGGTTCCCTCTGCCTACCCCGCTACATGCGGGATACAGCGTGAAGTTGAAAAATAAAAAAAATATATACGGGTAACCTCATTCAAACAAATATAAAAATAACCGTATCTTCCCTATTACCTAAAACACTAGACGTTTTCAGGGCGCAGGTTCGAATCCTGCTATATTTTTGTACGCTTTTTTTTAAATATTTTGTCCTATTTTCAGATGTGCGTCAGTGTGTACGTGGCTCTCCGCGGTGCTTCGGTGTCACTCCGCTCTCTTACTCGCGACACTTAACTCTAAATCGTCAGACCATTTGACACAATTGTTGGCTATATTTACACATAGGTAAGGAATTTTGTTATTTTTTGTGTTATTTCCTTTGATGTAACGAAAAAGCGTCACAAAAAGAGATAAATACCTAGGGAAAGAGTAGATAGTGTAATATTTATGTAAATATTCGTTGCTTATTTCGGAACCTTTAATGTGCAATTGTTAATCGGTGTCTTATTTGCAATTTTGTCAGTTTAGGTCAGTGATAAGTTACTCCTATCTGTATAATTTTTTGGTAAATTTTGAAACAATTTTTTGATTTAAAAAATTTTAATATAGCAAAATATAAACCTATGTCTCTTGTAATACATTTTAAAGTATTTAATTTTACGTGGTTTTACAATTTTTTGTAGTATCGTGTGTAAATATTATACAGTACATCTTGTCGCAGTGGTACTAGCTTATTATAACGCGACGGCTGTGGGTTCGAACACCACTTGTGGGAATGATTATATTAATATCATGAATATTAATATAATCAAGATTAAACGCGGCGTTGAACTCCGTCACTCAACTCACAATAACTCGATCTTAGGCGAAAAATAACGAACGGAGTGTGTCTTGTCATTTTCCGAGATCTCTGTGTCTAGCGTGGGGACTAAAATTATTTTTTTTTTAAATTTCACGCTGTATCCCGCATATAGCAGGGTTGGCAGAGGAAACCTGAGAACCTACGTGTTAAAACACTCCATTCTCTTTCAACTAAAAAAAAATAATGAATATATATATTGTAATATTTCAGACGTTCGCATCTCTGTCAGCTACTGAACCTGAAGGGGCGCCTCGAGCTCACCGCGTCGCAGCGCGCCGGCACCGACCAGCTCGAGCAGCGCTCCGTGCTGCACTACTGCGGTGAGTGCCCGACGCCTGAGTGCTCCAGTTCCTGAGTGTCCTAGTGCTTTAGTGCTCGAGTGTGCTTGTGGTCTTTTATGTGAAAATATATGTCTAATTGATGTGCTTTGTCTGAGTTCTTGAGTGTGGTTATGGTCTTTATGTGTGTCGCCTGAGTGCTCGAGTTTGGTTGTGGTCTATTATATGCTTTGCCTGAGATCTCGAGTATGGTTTTAACTTTGTCTATACCGAGCGTATAAATTGATAGATTTAGAAAGTAAAGCTTTTTGTGTCAGGCATTTTTAAGATTTTTTGGAAACTAAACGTGTTTGATTTGCTTCTATTTTTATAATCATTCCCTTATACGTGCAATTAATATATTCACATCTGATACGGACAAAATTCTTTGCCTTTATAAATAAGAGTATTGAGCATCTTTAAGTTAAAATTTGTTACCTTACATATGATTTTTGTGTCTTCATCTTTTAATAAAACAACATAAAATATATTTTATATTCAATTACTTATAATTTCATTACAAATTTATAAACTATATTTTATATTTAAATATTATTATAATTACAGACTCATCATCAGACGAGGAAATGGAAGTGGAAAGGTATCAATCAGGCAGCGAGCAGTCCTGGGAGGACGCTGACAGTCACAGCCAGTCTGACAGCGACTGACAATATATACATACGTGTTTAGTATAAATGTTGTTTTATTTTACACACCTGTAAAACAAATAATATTAAATAAATTGTATTTTTTGTACATATTTGACTTTATTTAGTTATATTTTTGATTTGCCATAGGAGTGTGAGCTAAATATGATTGTTCAGTGTCCGATTAAATTGAAATTTAGTTCTAAATTTATTAAAAAGTGGGCCCTTTTTAATAAAAAGGGACATAAGGATGCAATAAAATAGTTGATTACTTATTTTTGTGCTAATCTAGTATGGATGAAAAAATGAGAAAAGCTTATTTTTACTTTTTTTAATTGATTTCTTATTTATTCTTTCGAATTGTGGAAGCGGGAGAATTTGGCATTGGCTTTGCTTAGACATTGAGGTTTCCACTTTCCGCCCAAATTCGATACCTGCGTGCTGAATTGTGAAACTCAACGCCATGCTTTGAGAACGCATAAATAAATACATCATCGAACTATCAAAAGATTAGTGAATGAACAAAATATTTTAGTAGTTAGTTATTATCAACAGAAGAGCTTCATTTTGATTTATTGATAATATTATAATTCATACATACATAGCTTCACGCTGTATCCCGCATAAATCACGGTAGGCAGAGGGAACCGACGTGTTAAGACACTCCGTTCCCTATTTTCCGCCGAATTGACGCAATGCGTGCTGAGTGGCGATACTCATCGCCGCGCTTTGCCTTGTTACCAAGCCCAGGAAATGAAAAAAATCATTTTCCTGGAGTGGGAATCGAACACACAACCTGTTGCGTTTACAGTCGCAAGCTTGTGCCTCTGCGCCACGACAGGCGTTTAATTCATTTAAGTCAAATACAAATTGATTTAATTCAAAGTGCTTGCAATAGTCTACACTAATTGTAAAAAATATTTGAATATGTACATTATTTTCAACATTTTCTTGAGTGCGATTTGATCCCACACCTATTAAGCGTAAGTTAAATAACTTATAACTGAACCACGATCGAGTCACATCATTATTTTTTTAACACGAAAATACTACGAGTTTTTTATCTTTAGATGAATTATTTTTACTCCACAGAGTCTACACTATTAACATTGGTTTCATTTGACAGTTGGTAAATTTCTTTTAAGGCGTCCGTTAGATTTAAAAAATATAGTCTTTTTTTTTATTTCGAGTTGATAGCTTAAAGAATATTTTCTGTAATAAGTACGATCAGTAGATAACTTCTCTCTTTTTTTCGAATGACGGACGGGAATTTGTAACAGTTTTTAGGAGTGTAGGAAGCAAATATTTGCCATACTAATATTTTGGAAATAAAATAATACACAGTACAAGTTGTGGGGTTCGAGTCCCACTCCAAAAAAACGTGGAACGTGGCGGAAAATGGGGAATGGAATTGTTGTAAGAGGACGGAGTGTCTTAACACTAGGTTCTCAGGTTCCCTCTGTCTACCCTGCTATGTGCGGGATACAGCGTGAAGTTAAAAAAAAAGGTAATATACATAACTGCCTTGTGTTTAATATACGTAGTCTGTAAACTCAACATGGGAATAGAATTAGACAATCATTATTAATCACGTTGCTTTCTTTAAATGTAACAAGATTTTTAATTTTCGCCATTTTTACACATATTGAATGAGTCTAATAGACTACAGGCCCGTGTTGAAAAAATTATGGGTCATTTAAACCACCAGGTCTATCTAGAACGATAAAAGAGCATTAAATAATAAGATTCAGCACTATGCCGGTCCGAGTGCAGGTGAGAATTCAATAGTACAGGTAGAGTGAGTACATTTTGGTCACATATTTTTGTACGGCATTCTTACCACCGATAGATCCATTAATAATAAGAAAACGCGCAGTGCGTAAAAAAATGGTGCGCCACAAAGTAGGAATATTTTTTTTATTTACCGTAAAATAAAATAATGGATGTCTATATTGCATCTAGACGGGTAGTAGCAGGTTCGATTCTTAACACATATTTTCAATATTCTACCAAAACGAAACAAATATTAAAGGATTTACATAAAAGCATAGTTTAAAGTCATTCTCGTCATTTATTACCTCATACAAAAAACATACATCTTCTCGTATGTCCGCAACTTAACCTAATTACAACTAGATGGAGGCAAATGCAGTTTAAACATTAATTGCACTTAAACTAAACATTATTACAATTAACTTTAAAGAAACCAGTTCTATTTCTTCTAAATTCTTTGAAAAATGAGCTAAAACAGTAAATTTTCTATTAAAAAATTGTTTTTATATCAAAAAAATTACCTACAAAACGAAATTATGGCTATATTTCATTCAATTAACAAAAAAACTTGGAATTATACTTAAAATAAGTATTTAATAATGCACTTTGTTTCATATTAGCTACTATTACAATATCTTCATGCATTTTTAGGCGGAGGCCTAAATACTCCGACCACCACAGCGTGGTCTCTTTCATAGGGCTCCAAAGTTAACTGTTCTTGAGGTTTTAATTTGTCTGCTTGTAATTTCTTAACTTCTGCCGCAAATACTGCTTCAGGCTGAGCCGTTGAGTCTATACATGACGCCTGAAAATTGAGACTTTTTAATAAAAGTGGTATTTTTTTATGATTATTGTTATAGTATAGAGCACCTCAGTGAGAGAGTTCAAATTTCAACATGAAATATTTAGATAACTTGATTCATCATAGATATTATTGTATAACTATAATTTAATACTTAATATCTTCATCCTACAAAGCATAAGATAAACAATTCAGTGGCAAGTACTCTGTTTTCACTCAAATTTGAGCGTTGCATAATGACAATGAGTGACTGACTGAATGAATGACTTCTATATTTTTTTATAATTTAGAAGAATTTTAAAAACAAATTCATTTCCATACTACATAAAAAGCAAATTTTAATATATAATAATACAATATAATTTACCTTAATAGAAATAACAAAATGACCACCATTCTTAAGAAAATGTTGTGCATTTAAACTGACAATTCTGGCTTGGTCCGGCTGAGCCACGTCTGCAAATATCGTGTCTACCATGCCTACTAGCATTCTGGGAACAAACATATATTATTATTAGTTTGTGTATTCATAAATAATGAATTTAAATATGTATTGTGATATATCAGAGAGAGAGTTCAAATGTTCAACATGAAATATTTAGTTAATACACTTAGTTTCATCATGAAATGTATTTTTTTTTATTAATGACTTTTCAAAATTATGGTTACTAGTGTCCCGGTTAACTCGTTAACAACGCGTTGTCTTTAGTAACGTATATGTCACTAAAGAAGTAACCGGAATATACATTCTAATTCCACCTATTATCCAAATATCTTGATTATTATTTATTATATGAATAACTTGTTATGCATTATTTAAAAAAATATTAACTTTCTGCACTCCTTCATTCTATAAACTATAAGTGTGCCAAGTTCCATGCTCCTCCGTCCGCGTAATTTTCGTAAAAAGGGATTCAAAGTTTTTCTTTATATAAAGATCACTGTCATTTGACTTTTTTATATTTGTTCTGGATTTGAGTTAGTCAGTTACAGAAAAGAGTTACAATATTAAGCAAATTATTTAAAGATTTGCGTGAGTTAGAAGAGCCTTCAACAAAATTTATAAATTTTTGCAAAATGGGAGGGAGTCGTTCCATTATTTTGAACACATTGACAGAGTCAACAGGGTTTTTTAATAAATGTAAAAAAAATCTTTGTTTTTAAGTTATATTTATTATTTAATTTACTTTAATGGACTTTTATGAGGTCACACACACAACACAGAACTTGTGACTGACTGCCCTGAATGGCAAGTTAAATTAGGTACTCAGTGTCAGTCACACATGACCGACAAGCCAAGAATAAACTTAAAATGAGTAGTAAATTATTTGATAAATCTGCTTTGTTTTGTCAAATATAGTTGAGAACTTGCCATAAAATAAACCATTTATTAATTAAAATCCTCAAGTCATTTTTTAAAATAATAATAAAATAATATACATACATAAATAACAAAAAACATATATTCACCTGTATTTCAATGGATGTCTTGCATCTTCAATAATAGGTATAATATTAGTTCTTTTCTTGGCTACATTTATTAAATCTCTGCCGGATCTGTGTGAGAACTCCACTGCATACACGAGGCCTTCCTGTAAACATATACATATATGTAAAAGAGATAAAAACGTATAAAAAACTGTCTGTCTGTCCGTTTCATCAGTTTAGTGGGTAGTGATATAATATAGTCTTCACAGATAGGTCCGTTGTGCTTGTTCATCATTTAAAAACATTTTTTTAATAACAAAAAGAAATAATAGTTTAGGTTTAAATACTGTAAAAAAAATTGTCATAACTAGCATTTAAGAATTCAACTTAACTCACTAAAAATATACAGGCTTTGAATAAAAAAAATATAATATATATACAAATATATTTTCAGATTCACGTTTTTTCCCATTTGGCATTGAAATTGGAGAGAGCAAAATATCAACACTTCTTTCCTCCTACAAATTCAAGATGCTAGTGTGTAGTGCGTTAATGGCGGAACTCAACACCGCGCTTTGTTTCACCAGAGCAATAATATGAAAATAATTAAAATACATTATCTTCCTAGAGTGATAATTGAATCCAATAGAATTTTTAAAATAAATACAAAAAAACACTACTATTAAAAAAAACATCCCTATCAATTAAAAAGCAATAAAACCACTCACAGGTCCAACAATATCCGACACATGACTGACAGTAGTTCCACTTGCCGCACCTAGATATAGCACCCTGGAGCCCGGAGGCATGTGAATAGCATCCACACCTCCCATGATAGCCGCTGCCAACTTCGATCTGAACGGATTCCACACTCTGTATTCAATTTTGTCTCCTTCAGTCTAAAAAATGAGAATAATTAGTAATTTTGATAGATTTTGTTGGATTTTAGTAGAATTTTTGTAAAAATCAGAAGTGGGTGTGTGGTTGTATAGTCTTCACGAATAGGTCAAGATTAGAGGGACCAAAATCATCATTTTAGTTTTGTTTATAATTTATTATAATATATATATATATATATATATATATATATAATTTATTATATATATATTTATGGTAAACTTAGTGATGAAAATTATATTTAAAAAATATTTTATTAAAGTATTCAAATATATTTAGTGGATGTATAATTACATTTACTTTACAAATGTATACTAATTACTTAGTATTTTACCATTTTCCTTCAAATTTATAAAATCAATATGATTTTGATTTGCAATTATTTACTATATGAAAAATCATAAAATCGATTATTTCTCCAAAATTTAGATAAAAAAATCCGTTTTTAAAATTCTCATTCCAATTGAACTAACTTAAAAAGGTTACACATTACATATATACAAATTACAAACATTAAAATAACCTTAAAAAAACTCATAATACAATAATCATAATCACAAACCTCAACAGATATTCTCTTTTCCCCATACACTTCAGATCCGGGAACTAAATTTTTAGTAACTAACGCATCCTCTTTGCCTCTAGCTATGAAAACTCCAGCGTGCCTAAAATGATAAAACTTTTTAATTACATAGTTTAGAAACTGGAATAATGAACAATATATAGAGATTATTATCAGTAACATAAGTTGGCTTCAAGCATTCGCATTCAGAAGAACGAAAGTTATGTTTCATAACATCATATCATTTAAAATAAAATAAAAATTGTAATTAAAGTAAATTTATTTGAATATATTTTCACATTAAAAATACATTATTTATAAAAAATTAAATAGACTTCATTATTTCTGTATCAGGCATGAATTAGTTGATAAATCTAAAGTATCTAACTGTATAGGGCAGACATTTTTAAATTTTAGTAGTAAGCAAAATCTTTGGATCCCTTTTTACAAAAATTATGCAGTCAGAGGAGCATGGAATTTGGCACACTTATACTTTATATAAAGAAAGAGTGCAAAATGCTAATATTTTTTAAAATAATGCATAAAAGGTATATGACATTAATAAAATAAATGCTACACACACTACCATGATTTAACATTCATGTTTATAAAAAATGAAATATACGTCACTACGCAATGCGTTATTAACGCATTTACCGGGACACTACTTTAAATAATTATTTAACTAAAAGTATTTAACTTGCTTAAAAATTTTTTAATTTAATAATAAACTCAAAACAATCCTAACACCTATTAAAATTTTAAAAAAAATATATATACAAGTAGACTTATCAACATATTCACATCTGGTACAAACATTAAAAACATTTATTATAAATTTGAATTACAAAATACAAACCTATGTGGTTCAATGATAACTTGCTTTCCTCCTTTAAAACCTCCGCCTCCTCCTCTTTTAGGTGGGCCTCCTCTCCCTCGGCCTAAATATTAATTAAAAGTACTAAATTAATAACAAATATATAGAAAATCATATATTTCTAAGTAAAAATGTAATATCAGTAGTGGGTATGTGGTATCATAGTCTTCATGAATAGGTCTAGATTAGAGGGACCGTTTATTCATCATTTAGTTTTTTATAGTAAAGCAGCTTAAGTTTTTATATGATTATGATTTAAATACAAATATTTTTAACCGATTTTTACTTAGATTTGTAAGAATATTTTTTTTTACTAAAATCTCTATTCTACTCATATTAATAATAGTTAGTCACTCTGCCATGTAAAAAAATTTACTTCTATCTTAGTTTCTATCAACGCACAATATGGATAAAGTAAATGCTAGTTTCTCATATTGTTTCAGAGTAAATAGAAAGAACTTACTGAATTAATGTTGGACTTTTCAATTATTTAAGGATGGTTGCTCCTTAGTCTAAGCTTAGTTTGTTTTAAAAATGAACATTTTTCCTTAACACCCACAAACTGAATTTGAATCTATAAATGAATTGTAATACCTCAACTGTAGTCGATATGGTGTACCATAAGATTTGACATCTTTTATATTTTAGTGTATTTATATTTCTAAGTACAATTATTACAAATATCATAACATAAGCTGCTTTAACAAAAATAGTTCACAACAATCAATAAATTAACTCCACACATACCTCCACCCCCTCGTCCACCGAAGCCTCTGCCGCCACCGCCTCCTCGCTTCTCAAACTTGCCACCACCGCCTCCAAAGCCGCCTCTGCCACCGCCGCCTCCGAAGCCACCTCTGCCTCCACCGCCGCCACGGCCGCCTCTAAAACCTCCTCCACCTCTGCCTCCCCCACGAGGACTGTTGAAATCTGTAAGAAAAAAATATTAACTTCGAGTGTCTAATTATTTATATTAACATATATAAAAGCATGCGTAACTGAATTGCCTAAATTCGGCGGAAAGTGTGGGACGGAGTGTCCTAACACTAGGTTTCCTCTGCCGACCCTGCTATATGCGGGATACAGCGTGAAGCTATGTATGTACTGAGTTACAGACAGGCAACGTACAGGCAAAACAACTGCACATAGAAAGTTGAAATATGGCATAGCCTCCTTGGAGGGAAGCACTACAAGAAAAGTTCTTTTTTATTGAGATTTTATGTTTATAGTCCATGTAAACGAAATCGCGGAGTACAGCTAGAAATATGTAGACTGATGATGAGTTATAAATAATTTATTATAGCACGTGTATATTAATTTAGAAAATATACAAGTTTTAGAATCAGCCATATAATTTATATTTGTGTTATTCATATTAAAACCGATAATGTTCATACTACATACTATTTTGTTTATATTAAAAGAAACTTAAAGCGATTCGGTAAAATAATAATACAAAAAGCCACGTGCGTTTATGTACTATTATCTTTACATCGCGTGGTATAAAATACGTTATTTACGACGAAGTTTCATAATTTGCTATAAATAACGGTTAGATAATTTAATTTCAATATAGCATAGAACATTTATTAAAACTGAAGTAAAAATATTACGCCGCATCAAATATTAACATAACCTCAAATTCAAAAATATATAGTAACCAGTGAAGAATTATATGTTGTGCTAAAATAAGTTAATTTTTAATATACCTGTAATAAAATTATTCTATTATAAACGTTACTTTATAAATTACAACAGTAAAGACCATGCGGCGAGCACGCTTGTCCCTAACAAAATTTAAGAAAATATTTCACTCACCTGGTTTACCCATATTTCACCCTAAATTATTTCAAAATATACCTAACAGTATAAAAACAAGTTTAAACTATCTAAATATAAAAATAAACTGTGTAGTCAAATGCGGGCGGAGGTCATACCGCCCGCGTCGTGTTGCTGCTGCCGGAAATGATGCCATTTTGCAAGTGCTATGGGTTTAGCTGTGTGTAGCCAGATCGAAGTGATGTAAAGAAAAAATAATGTTGCCATGTTTAATAATTTTTGAATAAATAAAATTATTTTTGTGATTTTAAAAATGCTTTAATTGTTTTAAAAAAATATAATTTTCAAGCGTAAAAAAATGCCTAAAATATTAAAAAAATTCTAAATAATGTATTAAATTTAAAAACATAGTAAATATACATAAGAACAAAGAAGCATTTATTCTTATATAGATTTAGTTTCTATTTTGTTTATCCTAAATTAATTATAAATGCAAACTATGAACTAACATTTGTAAATTCATCGAAAATAATTACTAATAATTATTTTAAACAAATGAAGCTTGTTGACGTCAAAGTTTTACTTCAAGGGTACTTATATAAATGATAAGGAAAATAACAATAATTGTGATATATCGCATTAGTTTGTGTCTCTCAGAGCGAAACTAAAGAACATAAGCTTTTTATATAAAATTATGTATTTAAAATTATATTGTTTCTCTTTAATACTTAATTAGTAAGTGTTTCTAACTATTATAACTATTAATCGTGATAATAATTTAAATAAGCGAGTAATTTTCTTGTAAAGTGCTTATAAATGATTACGCTTGTCGTAGCGCAGAGGCAAAAGCATCCGACTGTAAACGTGACAGGTTCGAGTCTCACTTCGGGTTTGGTAACAAGGCAAAGCGCGGCGTTGAGTTCCGCCACTCAGCACGCAATGCCTCAATTCGGTGGAAAGTGGGGAACGGAGTGTCTTAACACTAGGTTCCCTCTGCCTACCGTGCTATGTGCGGGATGCGTACAGCGTGAAGCTTTAGTTTATATACCTTTTCTAGTAGAAAAACAATCCAATGATAAGACCTATTTTTAATTATAATTATATCATTGCGTTCTAGTTTTGAGAAATTATTATAAAGAATATTTTGATTTTGAACTTTTGTAATTTCTTTTTTTATTTAATAAGGACATATGATTAATATTTTTACATTATATATATATTATTATTTTACCTAGTTATTTATGAAATCATACTTATAATTTCAGTAATTTAGTTTTCGGAGTAGAGTTTCTATCTAATTTTACTTGGTTAAATGAGCCCAAGCAGTGGAAATTTGAAAATAATGTACTTACTTTCAAAACTGATAACCGAACTGACTTCTGGCAAGGCACGTGGTATAATTTTTATGTTAACACTGGACATGTGTATGGGGTTGAAATAAAAGACGATTTTACACTAGAGGTAAGTA
>JAKGSA010000701.1:134472-157963 GCA_033558755.1 Philaethria dido | reverse complement strand
CCATTACACTATGACTTATTTATTATATTATATTAAATATAATTATATCTATAAAAAGTCACATTGTATAGGCCACTATATATATATATATATATTTATTACACAAATATATATAATAAAACATTAGAATTGCATATAATTGTGAGAAAAAGTAGTACACTTAAAAGACATATGTACATAGATACATAGCTTCACGCTGTATCCCGCATATAGCAGGGTAGGCAGAGGGAACCGACGTGTTAAGACACTCCGTTCCACACTTTCCACCGAATTGAGGCAAAAGTGTTTGTAATAATATTTTGACAATCGATTTTTTGACTAAAATGTTGTAACAGGAGTTCTTTGGAGGCATAGAGAGATGTCAATGGACTTGAAGCGTAAATTTATTTCGTTAAAACTCATTCAAATCAATTCATTAATTTAAATTTTATTTATTAGAGTTAAAATAATAATGTGCCATTTTGAGTGTTAAAAAAGCAAATGGGAGCATAAAAATGTTACTCAAAGTCCAGAGAGCCTTAACAAAAGAGAAATTGATAGACCCTGATTTTGTGGAAGTTGTTAGAAGAATTTACTAATTTATTCTGCCAAAAGTTTCTACTGTTCAGTCTAAGTAACGCTAGGTTAAGTTAGCTAGTTAAGCTTTGTTTCGTTTTATATAGTTATACTTAGAAAATTCATACAATTTCTAATAAAATATGTATGCATTAAAAAGAAGACGCCTGTCGTGTCGCAGAGGCACAAGCGTGCGACTGTGAACGCGACAGGTTGTGGGTTCGATTCCCACTCCAGGAAATGTAAAATTTAGTATTTTCATTTCTTGGGTTTGCTAACAATTCAGAGCGCGGCGTTGAGTTCCGCCACTCTACACACAATGCCTCAATTCGGCGGAAAGTGGGGAACGGAATTGTTGACAGAGAATGGAGTGTCTTAACACTAGGTTCTCTGGTTCCCTCTGCCTACCCTGCTATATGCGGGATACAGCGTGAAGTTGAAAAAAAAAAAGGAAGTTGGACGCTAGGAATCACATATAATTCTGATGTTTCAATATATTTCTGCTAACAAATATTTCATACATGATAATTTCTACAAATATACCGTACCCACAAAATAAAAGTAATCTAACTACAAATTTCCATATATATTTGCTAAAAACAGACAAACAAACCAAAGTTAAATCACTTTTATATTGAGAGTGTAAATTGTAAATGAATACAACCATTTATATTAAACAACCAAAAGCTAATATACGAAAGTTAAAATTGTTTAGAGGTTCAAATACTTCATATTTCTTATTAGTATATCTAACTTTGAGTGGAAGAGCTCAGAGTGACATGTCATTACATATTACTTAAAAAGTAATTTTGCTTTTACTTCTCCCTGATGAAAATATTAATTTATTATATTTACAATAATTAATTTTCTCCCTCTGGTAACAAGGTAAAGCGCGGCGTTGAGTTCCGCCACTCACGCAATGCCTCAATTCCGCGGAAAGTGGGGAACAGAAATATTAAAAGAGAACAGTGTCTTAACAGTAGGTTCTCAGGTTCCCTCTACTTACCCTGATATATGCGAGACACAGTGTGAAGCTAAAAAACTAAAATATATATATAAAAACAACATAGGTTTTTGTTCAAGATATATTTTTAACATTATAAAATTTAATAATTTTTGTATTAGCTCTTGGTTGTTTAATATAATTGAAAGAAAATCTTAAATCTAAACATTAAAAAGAGCCTTAAAGGCTATATCTTTAACTAATACAATACAACCTAAAAACTACAAATGCTGTAACTTTGTTTCCTTAGTGTATGCAAATTAAAAAAAAATATGAAGATCAAGAATTGATGTGAATTAAAAAAAAAAAACTTAACAACTAAACTAAATTATATCACATTTCACTCCTATAACCAAACAATACCTATTAAATTTATTTATAGAGATCGTGCATTCACTTTTTTAATTTTTAATTATAAATTTTAAAATATATTTTTTTATGTTAAATAATAAAATTTATCTGTCACTAAATGGCTATGTTCTTAGCCTTTCTTTTAAAAAAAATGAAATGTCAATTAGTAAAAAAAAATTAATTTTTTTTTTAATTTCTTACACGTCAAATAATATAAATTTCTAATTATTTCCCTGTTTTTAAAATTTTCATAATTTTAGCACATTCTCTCTATATATATATATACATATTTTTATAATTATGAATATTAATCATTTTCATATTAAAATACAGTACAAATATTATATTTCAAATCAATTATAAAGTATATTATATTTTTATAATCGATTAATTCATTCAATTATATTATACATACAACACTATCTCGCTATTACAGATACTAAAATAAATATATTAACGTTTTTTTTTTTTAAATTAACAAAATTTAAACTTCATACTAAAAGAACATTTATATGTGTTTGGTCAATTTGGACAAAATTTCCAAAAACTTTTTTATGATATGAGATTTTTGAAATCAATACATATATATAATTTACATACATCAAAAAAAAAATCGATTTTTGAAAATTAATGTTCATAATGCAAAACAAAAATAAGCATTCACTTATCGATTAATCGAAAGACGAGTCGATACAGTATATAATATAAAATCGATATTACACCAATAATGCTTAAAGATAAAAAATATCCTCTTCATTACGTATACGTTTTCAAAATGTAATATTCAAAATTTTTATATTAATTATCATATATTCACAATTAAATAATAAATTTTAAAATCTTTTGACATTGACATTGAAAACTAGAGAAAGTTTTTTTTTTATTTTTCTACACAGATTAAAAAACATATTATTAAAATTGTGAATACAGATAATATATATACTTATATTGTTTTTTTTACCAATTTTATTTGATATATAGTTCATGTAGGACTTAGTTCTGGTTGATTGTCAATGGGTTCCGTTTTTATTGACACTTGAGGCGATATAGGAGCCACTTTTGAACGTTCCAAGTTGTACATCTGTAAGTATAAATTAACAATTATATTATCTATTTTTGTAGTTTCAAAGTGTTAATCACACACTTAGGAAACAGATAACATATTTCGAAAACGTTTAAAAAATTTAACGTAGCGGGACTCGAACCCTGGCCTCTTGGAAACCGTCCAAGCGCTCTAACCGCTACGCCATGCGTTCAAATTTTTATACTTTTTCTAAATATGTTTTTAGTTATATTATTATTTAGATACTGTATATGAAGTATAATATATGTGAAGTCATCATGGTGCAGTGGAACAGCGTTTGACTATAAATAAGGTTGGTTGTAAGTTCGGTTCCAATACGGGTAAATGATTACAATAAAATTATTTTTTAACGCCTGTCGTGGCGCAGAGGCCCAAGCGTGCGACTGTAAACGCGACAGGTTGTGGGTTCGATTCCCACTCCAGGAAATGTTACTATTTTCATTTTCTGGGTTTGGTAACAAGGCAAAGCGCGGTGTTCAGTTCCGCCACTCAGCACGCAATGCCTCAATTCGGCGGAAAGTGGGGGAACGGAATTGTTGTACGAGATCGGAGTGTCTTAACACTAGGTTCTCAGGTTCCCTCTGCCTACCCTACTAACGGGTGTCCCAAAATTAACGCAAGATTTGAATTCGAACTGCAGCCGCTAAGCTTTCACTATTTTTGAAATATTCTTTAATAATGAAGACACGTTGTTCTATCGTGTAACGCTCCATTTTTAATAACCCTATACTGTTAGCTGTCAAATTGCTTTTTTTTCAGGGTTGCCAACACTTCACTGCACAAATGGCGGCAAAGTCAAATCTTGCGTTAATTTTGGGACAGCCTGTATATGCGGTATACAGCGTGAAGTTAAAAAAAAAGTAAATATCCACTCTAGTAAGACAAATTATCAGCTAATTATTATTATTAATTCCGCCAATGATGATGTTGTAAATTGTTACTATATATAAATTTTATTTCCCCTGTTTGGACACACAAAATGCGTTGGATAAGTGAATCTAGATCTGTATTCCACAGGCCGCTATAGGTATTTTTTTGCAGCTTCACGTTTTGTAACAATGTAAGAGAGCCCAGTGTCAAGACACTTCTCCTCTTCCCTTGAATTAGACATTGCGTGTTGAGTGGCGGAACTCAACGCCGCACATTCTCTTACCAGAGTGGAGAAATGATAATAATTTAAATATAATATATTTATTTTTTTTTTTTAACTTCACGCTGTATCTCTCATATAGCATGGTAGACAGAGGGAACCTGAGAACCGACGTGTTAAGACACTCCGTTCTCTTTCAACAATTCCGTTCCCCATTTTCCGCCGAATTGAGGCATTGCTTGCTGAATGACGGAATTCAACGCCGCGCTTTGCCTTGTTACCAAACTCAGGACTTTAACAAACTTTAACATTACCTAGAGTGGTAATTGAACCCACAACCTGTCGCGTTTACAGTCGCACGCTTTGCGCCACGACAGGCGTTTCATTATTTAGTAATGAAAATAATTGCTAAAATGAGGCGAAATAAAAATCGTCTGATACATGAAACTAAATAAGATAAAAAAAAAGCAAAAAACTATGAAATACCTTCATGAACAACGGTGTTGATAACTGAGCGACGCTAGTTGCTTTATTATAAGAATCATCTTCTGTGAAAGACACATCTATGGGGGGGACTTTGAGTTTTGGAAACCTTTTCTTCGAAAGCTGCTCCTCATCAGAGTCTGATGGTGGTGGACGCACCTGGAGAAGGAACATATTAAAATTATATTATATTCTTTATTGCACTTTGTAAAAAAAATAAATACCAAGTTTTTTTTTTTTTTTACCGTGGCCTATGGACGCTTGCAACACCAGGGGCATCACTTACGCGTTGCCGACCCTTTAAAAACCTATTTATTCCCCTTTTAAAGAACCCCATATTGTAGCCCTCTGGGCAAAGATGTTGTTAGCAAAGATGGACTTATCTCTGATAAGAGATTTCTTCCTATCAACCTATGGGTATGAATGAGAAGTAAAAGATTTGCGGGTGTGGAAGTGCGAGTAACACAAATACATATAAGCCAACATATAAACATGAGTACATATAATTTAAGTACACAATACACATACATTTACAATATACATCTATAATTTTTAAAGTGAAACCTTTTTAAAAAGGTTGTAATTATCGTTTTCATGAATATTTTCGTCCTTGCCTTCATTATTTTTGCATGTGAACCAATATTTCCGTTTCAGGCGTGAATAAGTTAATGAATTATCCTTTAATAATGAAGACGCCTGTCGTGGCGCAAGGGCGCAAACGTGCGACTGTAAACGCGACAGGTTGTGGGTTCGATTCCCACTCCAGGAAATGAAAAATTTAGTATTTTCATTTCTTGGGTTTGGTAACAAGGCAATTTATTATTATTAAAAAATGCCCAATTTTCAAGGTAAATATTTCACTTTTTTACTTGAAAGTTTTCGACTAGTTCGATTATTTTGATTTAGTCATTTAATTTATATTCATATTTAAAAAAGTACCTATTTGCAAGTCGACTTATCATCTCATTAACGTCACGCATTTAAGTATTTCATAATAAGAAAAAAAAAATCTTACAAATATTTATAGAAAAATTAATATATTTACGAGGATATTTAATCAAATGTACGTTCTATTATTTTATACAATAAAATTATAACCAAAATTACCTTTCTCGGTCTCCCCGGGCCTCGTCTTTTAGGTGGCATTGGCAGTGGTGATGGCGAGCGAGCCTGTCGTTAAAAATATTTGACAATTAAATAAAACGTATTTTTTTTAGTAGGGAACAGAATTATTGTTAGAGAACGGAGTGTCTTAACACTAGGTTCTTAGGTTCCCTCCTTTCCTACCCTGCAATATGCGGGATACAGCGTGAACTTAAAAAAAGACAGCGTGATGTTGATAAGTCAAAAGTAACTTTAAAAAAGAAACTAGAAACAACACCTGTCGTGGCGCAGAGGCACAAGCGTGTGACTGTAAACGCGACAGGTTGTGGGTTCGATTCCCACTCCAAGAAATGGAATGTTTCATTTCCTGGGTTTGATAGCAAGGTAAAGTGCGGCGTTGAGTTCCGCCACTCAGCACCCAATGTCTCAATTCAGCGGAAAGTGTTCCCTCTGCCTACCCTGCTATATGCGAGATACAGCGTGAAGCTATGTATGTATGTAGAAACAACACGCTTAAAATCATTTTCTCGTTATCTTGGTCGTCTACAACTACCACCTTACCACGACTGTAAGATTAATACTATCAAAATATTTTACTATCTTTATATCCGTGTGCTTTTTTCAAGTAAATAAGATAGCAAAAAGTGGGTCAAAAGTGGTCAAAGACCAAGGACTACTGTAAAATGTTCGGAGTGTTGGGCTTTTTTAATGTATCAGTTTTCATAATTAGGGTTTTATTCCAAATATATAAATTGTGAACCTAAAATAATATATATATAGTTTTTAAATTACAAAACAAACGCGAATAATGCAGTTAAAATGTCAAACTGTGCATGATTTTCTTACACAACGTTACCACAAGACAAGCTAAAAATAAAAAAAATTTAGAAATCAGGCAAAAAAAAGAGAAAAAATAAAAAAAACACTTACCCGTCGTTTCCTTATAGGTCGACTGCCATCAGCTGACCGAGTCGTCATAGACAATTTTGACTCATTCGATTTAGTGAGCGAACTCTCCACAATCTCTTCTTTAGCTAGAATACCACTCATGCGATTTTTAAAAAAGCTATCTTCCGCCATTTTCAGTGCCTCAAAACATTTATGACCTTGAAGGGCATATCTAATAATTTTTAAAACTTCAATACGGCACAATAATCGTGTATCGTCGTCCATTTTCTTAAACAACGGTAGTAGGGAGTTCATAAAAAGTTTGTCGTCATCAAAATGGTCGTCTGGCAGTATGGAGTTTGCGTCTATTTTAATTTCTAGTTTTTTCTCTGTGTCTATGGTCGCTTGGTTGCATTTGTCCTGGGTTTCTGGTTTCTCTGGGTAGTCTGGTTTGGTTTTTAAGTCCAGTGGTTTGTCGGGTATCTCGTGTTTTATACGCGGTATGTCTTCCGGTGGAGGATGTTGGGGTGAATTGGACACTTCTGAGAACGATTCGTACTTGTCTTGTGAGTATCTTGGTTTTCTAGAATAGAGAGATAATAATATTAGCATTTATGTCATTTATTATTTATTTAAGTAAAAAATGACCAAATATTTAATTAATTGAAAAATATATGAGGCCATCGTGGTGTAGTAGGCCGTCTATATACAAACAAGATGGTTGTGGATTTGATTTCCACTTGGAGAAATTACATCTTTTTTGGTCCGTTCTGGTAATTATTTCTCTTCTGGCAAGGCAATTCAAAAACAACGCGTTGCCATAGCAACGTGTATGTCATTTTATACAAAAGAGCATTTCAAGCAATGTTAACGAGTGTAACATTTTATTTGGTAATTAAATGTACTCATGTATTATTATAAAAAATATCGACTTTCTGCTCTCTTTCTCCATCTAAAACTGTGCCAAATTTAATTGTCCTTCGACCGCGTAAATTTCGTAAAAAGGGGTACAATGTCTTTGCTTTACTTATTAATATATCCTTACTATATATTTTATGTTTACAATAAAAATAATATGAATGTCTCTTTCACGCGAAAACCACTCAACCGGTTGTCATCAAACTTGTACACATATTTTTAGAGTTATTAAAAAAGACATATGGATTGCCATTGCTAATGTGAGCGATGCCGCGGGTAACAGCTAGTATGAATATAAATCAGCAATATTATGAACGTATTCGTTATCGTTATTGAGACGGACATGTCATCTTGCAATTATTACCCATACAATAGCAAAGCGGAACAACTTAATACCAATTATTCAATAGTTCTGTTAACTTTGTGTACCTTCGATATCTGTTATACAACTACGTACTACTGTATTGTGAACTAACTTTAGTTTGGATGTTTCTATTGGCTTAACAAATGTATTTTAATTAAAATTATAAATATAAACTATTACATACACAGCTTCACGCTGTATCCCGCATATAGCAGGATAGGCAGAGGGAACCTAGTGTTAAGACACTCCGTTCTCCACTTTCCGGCGAATTGAGGCATTGCGTGCTGAGTGGTGGAACTCAATGCCGCGCTTTGTCTTGTTACCAAACCCAGGAAATGAAAAATTCCATTTCCTGAAGTGGGAATCGAACCTACAACCTGTCGCGTTTACAGTCGAATGCTTGTATAAGCTATTGATAATAAATTTTATAAAATTAAATGAAATATTTGTAACAACTGTGAATAAGTTGTTAAATCGAAATCGCATTATTTTTGGAGCAGGCATTTCTAAGTTTAAATGTTATTCTTTTTATGTTTGTTTTTGATAATAGTTGTATTAAAGTGGTTGTTGCGTATTTTTTGATTTAGACATTTATTCACCCTGTGAATACAACAAATCCTATTTTTATATCTTTTAATATTTCTATCTTTTAATAAATATATGCAAGTCGGAAGACCTCGGTTGAACTTCGAGAACACAGTATCGATGATACTGAAAGAAGGTTATGTAAAAAGCATGAGGATCCCCCGGAGGGCATGCATGAAGAGGTTAATGACTGTGGACGATGCGTGCGAGGTATGCAGGAACCGTAGCGTTTGGCGCTCCGGAACTCTGACCGGCTAGGAATAAAGCGTGAAGCTAGGTAGATAGGTAGGTTCACGTCTGCCTAGCTCGTGAGTTTTCTTTCATCTGACTAACTTAATTATATTTAAGAAGAAGAGCCTCTATGTTCTACTTGTGGTTCATCTAAATTCAATTATCAATGTTTTAAAAACGCAAACCAGTATCATCTATATCTCTAAAAAAACCATCTAGAGACAAATTAACACACCAAGAATCGAACTTAAGAACGTAGTCCCTTTCATTGTTTAATTTTTTTCAAGAATAGCATCCTTTTAAGCATTTTTTTTTATTTTCAAGTCAAGCTTTATTAAAAGCTTAAAAATATTATTTTTTTTAGTAACAAAAACTACTTACTTATTCTGCAAAGCTCGCAGCAAGAAGGACATCTGTCTATGATATTGGTATCGCCTGCTGCCAGGCGGGCACTGTTCCGGCGGTGGACACTTGCCCTGGCGGAAGGCTTTCGTATACGAATCGCGTATGGACCGCCATCGCTTTTGTACTTCTTTACCTGTTCAACAAAAAAATATTATTATTTTTATTATATTTTAAATTACATAGTTTATTTCCACATTAAGAACCGTAAAATGATTAAGTTTCACGCACAAGGAAGACAGACAGGGAAGGTAGAGATAACGTATTTATTGTCAAGATACTCCGTTGTCCGCTTTCCATCTCAGTTCGAATTATTGAATGTTGAGTGAGCGGATAATGAAAATAATTTGTATTTAAAATTACTTCCCGAATGAAAATCGAACCCATAACTAATCACGTTTACAGTGAGACAGTGTTCTACTGCGCCATGACGGCCTCAAAAAATAAAATAATTAAATTTTCTTAATAACTTAACCCCGCGCTTTGCCTTGTTACCAGTCCCAGGAAATGAAAATACTAAACTTTATTTCCTGGAGTGGGAATCGAACCTACAACTTTTCGCGTTTACAATCGCACGCTTGTGCCTCTGCGCCACGGGACGGCATTGTTGAAAGAGAATGGAGTGTACACTAGGTTCTTTGGTTCTCTCTGCCTACCCTGCTATATGCGGGATACAGCGTGAAGCTAAAAAAAATTAAGCCCAAGTGGGAAAAGAACTCGCAACCGTTGCGTTTACAGCCCGAAACTGTCCTCCTAAGATCTTGTTTGTTAGATAGATTTTTATAACTTCACGCTGTATCTTTCTACCCGCATATAGCAAGGTAGGCAGAGGGAACCAGAGAACCTAGTGTTAAGACACTCCATTCTCTTTCAACAATTCCGTTCCCCAGATTTATATAAAATATGTAAAAATGACGAACACCAAATATTTTATTATTAACTTAATATAATTACTATTAAAAAGGTAAAAGACGATTCAAAATAAAATATTCAAGAAATTTCGGACCTCTGAATATTCTATCGGTATTTAATGAGTCATTTTGAAAGGAAGCACTATCGCATCGTGCACATTCTTTGTATCAAAACAAGGTGTAAGTTTTTGCTGACCTTTTTATTATAATATAAATATATTCTAGAGACCATCGTGACGCAGTGGAACAAATTCTGACTATAAACGCGAGTGGTTGTGGGTTCGATTCCATAGCACTGGTAAGGCAAAACGCGGCGTTGAGTTTCATCACTTAACACGACTTTTAGAGTAACTATAGGCATAAATAGAGTTTAAAATAATTAATTACTAATAATAAGTGTTAATTTATTTATGTTACTATAAGGGGGAACTTCAATGCTTTTTTTTTTTTTTTTTATGGATACCGGATGGCAAACGAGCAGAAGGACCGCCTGATGGTAAGTGGTTACCTTCGCCCATGAACATCTACAACACAAGAAATGTACTAGATGCGTTGCCAACCTAGAGGATACAGATGGAAAGGGAGGATAATGTAGTAGTCCGCTATCGGAACCACCACATTTTGGGGAAAGGATGGGTGGGAAAGGGGAAAACCTGGCTTACATGCCATCGAACCGGAACACATCATAAGATATTTGGCGGTTCGTCTTTGACATGATAGTGGTCGCGAGCCAGACGGAGGACGAACCTCCTACCACCAAACAAATGCTATATATATCATTTTGAAATAATGGTAACAATTCATTATTAAATTGAAATAATTAGTCTAGTTAAGTAATAGGAAAAAAACAATAATGTTTTCAATTTCAATTCTATAAAGAATAAGTTAAAAAAAGTTACAGGCCACGTGTCCGTAGTGACCATAAAAATAATACAAAAATAATATTTTTAAGTTCCATAAAGTCTGAAGTTAATGCGTGAAATCTTATAGATAATCTTAGATATAGTAACTAATGATTATATCAAGGACGTACGTCAAACATTCATCGCTTCAAAATGCAGTACCGTGAGAAACAAGTGTTGAGTCACTACGCACTGTGATAATAATAATTTTTATGCAAGATATACTTAAGATATATAATATTTTTTAAGCTTCTCGCTTTTTTGCAAATAGCAGGGTAGTCAAAGGGAATTTGGTGTCAGAGCAGACTGTTATCCACTTCTCGCCCAAAATCGAGACATTCCGTGTTGAGTGGCGGAGCTCAACGCCGCGCTTTGGCTTGCTAGAGCAGAAATATGAAAATAATTTTAATACCACAATGACTAATATAAAGTAATATTTTAAGTCAATATACGTTGTATCCTACTAATATTATAAATGTAGCAGTATGTGCGAGAGGGGTGATGTTTGTTACTCTTTGACGCAAAAATGACTGAACAGGTCTAGATGAAAGTTTACAGTATATAGCTTATATATAAGAATAACACATATACTACAATTTATAAAGATTTTGTGTAATTTGGGCACAATATGACGATTACTTATTCGTCATTCGTCTAGTGTTTAACTAATATAAAGTAAAACGCGTCAGTATGAAATGTCGGGGTGAGATTAACACAGCGCCCTTGGGAGTTAACTGGTTCCCTCACAACGTTTAATGGAATTGAGCGTTATATAAATAACTATTGAAGTAAAATATAATTATTACAATTAAAACACAGAAAAATAATTTATTTAGTATGTTAGATTATTGCTTGTTACTTTTTCACATAAAAGTAATGAACTCTTTAGCCAAATAGGAAATTAAAGATAATTTGAGGTTTCATTTAACAGGTAACATCGTGAAGACTAAAACCAAATTCAGTTCAGTTCTTAACCTATAGCGTTTTCGATTTCCTCATACTACAAGGCTACTTTTATGATGCCCACGGCTACATTTCACCATCGCACCGCTCGCCATCGACAGGGAGTTCATGCTCACACTTTGGAGCCTAAATGGCCCCGAACAGTTCGATTTCAAAGGAACTTTCTTCCGCGGACTCTCCAATTGTGGAATGATCTCCCTGCCGAGGTTTTCCCAGAGGGCTACAATATGGGGTTCTTCAAAAGGGGAATAAATAGGTTTTTGAAGGGTCGGCAACGCGTAAGTGATGCCCCTGGTGTTGCAAGCGTCCATAGGCCACGGTAACCACTTACCATCAGGTGGGCCGTGTGCCTTGTTGCCACCGTCGTGGTATAAAAAAAAAAAAACAACTTTTCTGAAGTATCATTTTTACCGTGTGAATTTCACACTTACTTTTATATCTATTATTTTTTATACATTAAATAGATAATAATAATTTTATTAAAAATTATGAATACTTTCAAAATTACTTTATTAATTTAAAACAGAAACTATCTTATGTCCCTTTTCAACAACACAAACATATACAAATAAAGCAAAATTAATAATGACTTTGTTTATTACAGCAGAGGTCATTTCCTCGATACATTCATATAATATTAAACTAAACTTACTTAAATAAAAAGAAGCCAAGTATCTCTCAAGAATAGCTACAATCATCAAGATAACGAATTCCGTGAAATACCTTTGAAAATGTAATTTAGTAAGCAATAAGTATACTAATAATATATTTACTATCTTTTATTTAAGGATTTTTTACTCCCCACTCCGTTTTCGCCTGTCGTGGTGCAGAGGCACAAGCATGCAACTGTAAACGCGATAAGTAGTGGGTTTGATTCCCACTCCAGGAAATGGAATTTTTCATTTCCCTGGTTTTGTAGCAAGGCAAAGCGCGGCGTTGAGTTCCGCCACTCAGCACGCAATGCCTCAATTCGGCGGAAAGTGGGGAACGGAGTGTCTTAACACTAGGTTCCCTCTGCCTACCCTGCTGTATGCGGAATACAGCGAGAAGCTACATGTATATGTATATCAACTACTGAATCCAACGTCAGCCTCACTTTGTCAATCAGTATAGTAATATCATATTATTTGCACTAGAGGATCTGTAAACGCGAAAAACATGTGTTTCCTTAGCAACGTGTAGTCAACCACATAGTGTGTATAATATTTATTTTATTAATAATATAATGTATTTCTAAGGCATTATTATAAAAAATATTGGCTTTTCACCATAATTTTGGTCAAGGGATCCAAATATTTTCCTTATTTTAGCTTCACGCTGTATCTCGCATATAGCAGGGTAGGCAGAAGGAACCTGAGAACCTAGTGTTAAGACACTCCGTTCTCTACTTTCCGTCGAATCGAGCTTTGCCTTGTTACCAAACTCAGGTAACGAAAATATTTTCCTGTTGAAAATATTTAATACATACCTAATATAAATATAGGCATAATACAATTATTATGAGTAATCTGCAGACCACACACTGTCATATGCCACGACGCTAGATGCTGTATACTAAACGCCTATAGGTTACATAAAAATCAATAAATTCAATTCATAGCATCAATCAAGGTTATTCAAGGAATAAAGTAAACACGTAAGGTATTTCAGATATTCCTTCAGCATGACTTTGATGACAAGTGAAGAGATTTCAAAATATTAATCTAAAAATCGATGTTTTTAAATTATTTATAAGAACAATATAATAAGACTATATAAAAAATACCACATAAAAAAAATCTATGTATGTATTTATCTATATATGTGCGAGCAAAAACTTTGGATCCCTTTTTACGAAAATTACGCGGACGGAGGAGCATGAAATTTGCCACACTTATAGTTTATGTAGCGAAGAAGTGCAGAAATTATTAAATTAATAAAATAAATGTTACACACACTACCATAGTTTGACATCCATGTTTATATAAAGTGACATATACGTCACTACGCAATGCGTTATTATCGCAGTTACGAGGACACTAGTACTAATAACTCTTCTTGAATTAATAAAACTGAAGATTTAGTAAGAATCGAAAGAGTCATGAAGAAAATTAAAAAAAAAATCACTCTTTATCCTGAATGGTAGTTTGGTCAAAGGGAACTTAGTGTCGAGACACTCCGTTGGCCACTTTCCACCCGAATTCGACACATTACGTGTTAAGTGGCGGAACTCAACGCCGCGCTAAATAAAAAGTAGTATACAATTTCAAGTATAACTATTTTAAGCAGATTTATCGTGTATAATTTTGAAGACCTGCATAGTCATCCATGCGTATCTTAAAATTTTAGGTGGTCACATGTCATACAATGAGAATTTCGAGATAATTAGGTTTAAACTGTTAAACAGTGTTATAATAGATCATAACTAAATAATTTTATTATTTTATAAATAAAATACTTACTTTATTTTTATATTTTAACTTACTTTTTTACTTAAAAGTAAGAAAGAGGTCATAATGGCGCAGTGGGACAGCAACTGATTGTAAACGCCAGTGGTCGTGAGTTCGATTCTTACTACTTCCCGGCATTGATTTTAATTATGTCGCTTAACTAGCAATGTCTCGATTTCCTGTGGAAAGTGAGGAACTGAGTGTCTTGACACTGACTTCTTTGTTTTTTTATAATAATTATGTCGTTTAACTCGATTTCGTGTGGAAAGTGAGGAACTGAGTGTCTTCCCACTGAGTTCTTTGTTTTTTTATAATAATATTAATATAATTATAAATCGGACATAACGTCAGAACATACGGACGATTCTTTTTAAATGACAACCTATTGCAAATGCATTACAAGTAGTAAAATACAAATAAAAATATTATAATTTATGTAAAACATATTATTGTCTGCTGTGTGGTAATTATTGATAAAACGTTATCTCATAGTGATATTATTATGATAATAGATATTTGTAAATTGTTGGGTAACGTCGATTCTACCTGCGTATAAAAAAACTAAGCTTAGCAACGTATATGTCACTTTAAACTAAAGTGTTTGTCAAATATAATATACTAGCTTTTCGCCTGCGGCTTCGCCCGCGTGAAATTCGGTTATATCGCGCGACATGGTAAGTAGATTATAGTCTTTCCCAAGGTCTAGACTATTTGTCAAAAATGGTTAAGTGGTTTAGGTGTGAAAGTTGTAAACAGTTAAATAATCTTACATGATTTTATGTTTGACAATAAGGAACTTCCATACAAACTTTCATCCTCTATTTCAACCCCTTCTACTATTTTTTCCGGAATAAAAAGTATCCTATGTCCTTTCCTAAGTTCAGTTCTATCTTCATACCGAATTTTATCAAAATCGGATCTGTGGTTTAGCCGTGAAAGCGTAACAGACAGACAGACAGACAGGCAGAGCTACTTTCACATTTATAATATTAGTAAGGATTTTTAAATATATTCGATGTATTTACAGTACGTATAAAAACCAATCGTTTTTTGCATTTTTTCTCCATATAGAGTTTAACTATGCGAAATTTCATATTACTCCGCTCGCACAATTGAAGCGGTGAGTGTAGAAACAACGTAACTCATAAAAAATACGTAATCTATTTAAATTAAGCTTAGAAAGGCAAGATGCGTGTTATTTTTCAAAATTTGAAAATCCGGACTTACGTTGTTTCTGCACTCACCGATTCAATTTTCGTTAACAGGGTTTTCAAATAATGAGCGCTTTGATTTATATTCATTACCTATTCATAGGGAGGTAGAATCATCAAAGTCTACCTGTAACCACGGACTACTGTATAGTGTTCGTAACGTCGGGTTTCCAAAAATGTATTTTCGAATATAAAATATACGCGATATATCCGGTTAAAAAAGTTTCATTTAATAGGGTTTTTAAATTTCCGTTCAATGTATAGATTTAGAGACAATTCATAATAAGTAGAACTATTGTATATTTAGACAGTAAAAACGTTATGTTATGTTAATTTTCTGGAAATAAATTGTAATCGTAGCTATTCATTGATAACCCAGCTTTAGGTAAAATATAATAAAATTAGTACAAAAAAGAAAGTAACAAGGTAACAAGGCAAAGCGCGGCGTTGAGTTCCGCCACTCTGCTGAGTGGCGGAATTCAACGCCGCGCAATGCCTCAATTCGGCGGAAAGTGGGGAACGGAATTATTGTAAGAGAACAGAGTGACTTAACACTAGGTTCTCAGGTTCCCTCAGCCTACCCTACTATATGCGGGATACAGTGTGAAGTTAAAAAAAAAAAGAGAAGGAAAGTAAAAAAAACACACTAAAAGTTGTAGTAGAAAGCGAGAAAAAAAAATATTAAGTGTGAACAAAACAGTGGTTCTGGTCAGCTCGGAAAGAACATCAGATTTAGTCTATGATAATATTGTAGTCATCGGATCCGAACACAATTGCAAATTTTGAAGTAAATTAGACAAGAAATGAATCAAAAAATGAAAGAATTTCTAACATTGTGATATGTTAAAATCCGTTCAATAGTTTTTTGAGTTTATCTTTTACAAGCAAACATATAAAAAAAACGAAATTTCTCTTTATAATATCGGTGTAAATAAATATTGTAACAATATTATAAATGTAAGTCAATGTAAGCCACTTTCAATATTGTGAAAAATAAAGAAACGTATAAAAAGTAACAATAGAGCAACACAAAAGTAAAAGTGCAACGAAAATTAGGATGGACAGATCTTGTTCGTGCGTGAACGAGATTACTTATTTACTTTAAATTTAAAACAAACATTTACTACGAAAATAACATTTATTTATTATATAGTGAGAAATATACAGGATTATCTTTTTTTTTTCGTGATGTGAGTGTTAAGACACTCCGTGCTCATAAGATTTCCATTCCCCACTTTCCGCCGAATTGAAGCATTGCGTGCTGAAAGGCGGAACTCAACGCCGCGCTTTGCCATGTTATCAGAGCGAGGAAATGAAACTGTCAATGTTATTGTCTAAAAATAACAATAAAATCAAAGAATAAACATATTTAATAGTTAATATGTTTTTTTTAAATAATTAAAATTTTACGTCTTTTGGAAAACCCTGACGAAAAAAAAATATAATACATAAATAATTATTTTTTTACAAATATAAAAAAAATGGGGGTAGCGAAACTCGAAACCGTACAACTTGAAAAGAAATAATCTTTAAGTAGCAGAAATTTATAAAATTATCACTACAGCTAACAGCAAAAATAAGTTGTAACAAGCGTGTAAGAATTTTAAGCTGGATAGAACGTATGGCTCTTAGTGGTCAAAACATTTGAAGGTTTCCAAGAGGAGCGGGTTCGAACCCCTAAACATCTAATTTTTATTCTAAATGTATAAGAAACACTTAAAAATATTAAAAAAAAACAAATATTTATTTTATTCAAATGAAAACTTTAAAAATATAAAATAGATATTTTATTTAGGTCGTCTGCAAAAGAACTTGCGAACTAAACTGTATTCATATTTTTAATTAACACAGGTTATTTAAATGATGACTGTGAGTGTTATTAGTGGGAATACACAGGGGAATCATTTAAATGTTTAAATTACAATTATTTCTTAACAAATTATAGCTTTTAGTTTGTAATTGCATTTAATAAAATGATTTAACTCTTTTGTTTATAAAAAATAACCAATGAGATGAGGTTTCAGAACGACGTGGTAGTGAATTCATATTACAACTCGGGGTCATATTTTATTTTGTTTGTTTTATTAGCTTTAGGGAGTATCCCGCAGCAGGGTAGGCAGAGAGAACCAGAGAACCTAGTTGTAAGACACTGCTCTTGTAACATTTCCGTTCCACAAATTATATTTGTATTAATATTATATGCGTTGCCACTTCCACTTTCACTTTCAAGCCATCGTGACGCATTGAAAGAGTGTTTTGCAAATGACATTGGTTGTGGGTTCGATTCCAACTCGGGATCATTGTTGTTGATTATGTTTAAATTAATTTAATTTCGCCACCTTGCTGAGAAGAAGTGAGGCGTTGAGTGGCGAAATTCAACCATTCGTGTTCACAGTCAGTCGTCACTGCGTCATAATGAAAATAATATAATATGACACATGAATTTAAAATTCAAAAATTAAATATCAATAAAAAGAGGTAAAATAGACATTCGCAACTGACTTTAAAGGAAAATGGAGAACAGAATGATGTAACTCTTTTTTTCACGTTTATTCTCGCATTGTAGTACTTCGAAGACTTTCAGAACTTCGAGAGAGCTTCGTCAGTGTCAAGGCACTCTACATTTTACGTGAATTTGAGTCACTGTATGTTAAGTAACTCTCTTCTTATCCCAAAAAACGCAAGAATGGTACAAAAACAATAAAAAAACCATATTATTTATGTACAAAGTGTGATCGCCATTTTATTTGCAATTCCGAGGTCGAGGCTCGTTCGGACAAGTCAAGTTGAAGGACGGCATATCTACGGAAAAACGCAAACGCTCTATTCGATATTTTAATAAGCGTATAAAATATAATGTAAAACCACTCACGTTTGTTCCGAGTGTTTATGAAATATATATTGTACACTAACTGTGTGAGGGTTAGAATAAGTGGGTAAAAGATACTTTGGTAGGAATTATAACGTAATAAATTAAACTCTTTGTTTGTGTACCTTATTGAGTTTTGGATATACACATAATATTGGTAAATTTTTACAATTTTAAATAAAGAATAATAGTAATATAAATGGTAAATAATACTTTATTTTTAAATAACCAGTTTTTTACTAAATATTCTAGAAATATTGTTACAATAATGTCTGTAAAAATCTAATAAAAAATGTATTTCCGATCCCCATGGAAATGTTAAAAAAATCATAAAATATTTAATTTCATTTAAATTATTTTTGTATCAAAAATCGTCAGCTTAATGACAATGTTAAGAGAGTGGAGTGTCTTATCACTAGGTTCTCAGGTTCTCTCTGCCTACCCTGCTACGCACACTCTGTAGCGTGAAGCTAAAAAAAAGGAAAAGTAAGCTCAAGTAATTGCTCACTATTTCGTCATAATATAAGGATAAGCTTCTAAAAACTTTTCGGATTTCCCTTTATAAAGGTCCACATCTTATTTTCTACAAAGAATGACGCAACATATTCATTTTGTTTTTTATACTATTCCGCAGATTTTACTATGACTGATACAGAATTTCTTAAAACTACGTGCATTATAATGACTCTACAATATAAAATCCTTAGCTTCTTCCTTCTTTCGATAATTAATGCTTTTGGGTATAATTACTAAATAAATACTGGTATAAAAATTTAAATATAATTAGGTAATTAAATAAATAATTTTATTTTCCGGTTGGTAACAATAAAAATCGGTGTTAAGTTACGGCACCCAACACAGAATGCCTTCAAACTAGAAGAACACTAGAGATCGTATATAAAAGCTAGGATCTCTTTACCTTCTTCACTTAATGCGGTAGATGTGTAACGATAAATAAAATATATGTTTTAAAATGAAATAATGGGGAACGGAAATGTCAAAAGAGAACGGAGTGTCTTAACACTAGGTTCTCAGGTTCTCTCTGCCTATGACTAAATTTATATGTTATATAGTACATAATTCCTTATCACTTAACTTTAATATTGGCTATGATCCAGCTAGATACTAACAGACGCAAAAAAAAACTACTAAGTCAACAGCTTTGCCACGAAGCCAGAAAAAGTACTTGTAATGAAAAACTTCATTCTTACTCCATCTTTATAAACGAACGACCGGGAAATAAATCTACGTACCTATCATAAATATTATAAATAAAAAAAAGGCTGTAGGCAACTAAATATCCAAGTTTTTAATCACAAATACACATTTTTTTTATTTTTAACTCACGCTGTATCCCACACATAGCACGGTAGCCAGAGGAGACTAAAGAACATAGTGTTAAGACACTCCGTTCTCTTTTAACATTTCCGTTCCCCACTTTCCGCTGAATTGAGGCATTGCGTGATGAATGGCGGAACTTAACGACGCGCTTTGCTATGCTACCAAAGCGAAGAAATGAAAATACTAAATAATTTTTCAAATTTTCATTTCCTGGAGTGAGAATCGAGCCCACAACCTGTCACCATTGTGCCGCTACACGAATTAAAAAAAAAAGACAAAATTATGTAAATATAATCTGTGCAAATTGCAAATAAGTAATAACATATTATAAATAGTGATGTGCCTCGAATGAATAATTCAATATGAACGCGTCTAGCAATACATCATGTATAGTATAGTGTTGAAGTTCATTTGTCGTAACGTCCGAGAGTACGGCATAACTTTAAATAATAAAACAATCATATAATAATGGCGGGGACCGATATCTGCGTTCAATGACAATTTAGTTATTTGCGCAGTGTTTCTGTATATCTGTATGTATATATGTAGAACAAGAATTTCATTTCAACTAATAAAGCTTAATAATGTAAAGTTTTTTATTAGCTTCTCGAGTTTTTCTACCTTACAAAAAGTATAGTGTCAAGACACTACGTACTCCGCTTTCTGCCCGAATTTGAGATACTGATGTGCTTAAAGCTGCGTTTTGTATTAACAGAGTTAGAAAATGAAAATAATTTAAATAAAATCATATATATTATAAATATTATTATGAAAATTATATTTATGAATGTTGGAAAATAGCGTGGATACCAATTAATGCTTTATAATAGTTAAAAAAAAATAGATTAAAAATGGACCAAAGATGGAAAAAAATAGATTAAAAATAGGTACTACAATTAGAAAATTAAAGTAAACATATTTATTTAAAAAAAAAAACATTTTTTCACAACAAACAAAGAAAACTGGCATAAATGTAACATACTTATAGTGATTTAAGTAATTTATTATTGCTCCATCTCTTGGCGTAAGTCCATATAAATTAAATATAAAAAAGTGACCACTATATATCGACCATACATGCCATATATAAAACGATTTAAACAAACATACAATTATAACAAGATCATCATTATAATACCCGCACCATTTAAAAATGCCTTGGGTTGTATGATAATATATGAACATACATACTTTTGTTATAATTTTCCTTATATTTTTTATTGAAGATACTATTAGGTATTCCACATATAGCTGGGTAGGCAGGGAGAACCTAGTGTTAAGACACTCCGTTCTCTTCTCCCCCTACTTTAGAGAAATTGCAAATGGAATGGCGGAACTCAACACTGAGTTCTCTCTATACAACACATATTTGAATTACAAAAGAAAAGAAACTCCTTAGCGCACCATGGACCCGTGCGAGTGCCCATTGCGTTGCAGAGAGAGGAGTTTGGAGAGAGACTGGGACTTACGACACAACGTGTAGGTTTAAGGGGCCCCTCTAAAAAGCGCATTTTCGTTCACAAACACTGTCCGCGCTCTTCTCTCTACCTAAACAATTATAAAATAATAATAATTGTAAATTACTTGAAACTTCACGTTTTCGAAAATGTCACTTGAATTACAGAAATAACAAATAACAAGAATGATTGATAAATATGTAGATAATATCATAATATTTAAATCATTTAATCTACATTAACAAATATATTATATAGGTCCATCGTGGCGCAGTGGGACTGTAAACGCTATTTATCGTGGGTTCAGTTCTCGCTCGGGAGAATGATTATATTTAATTTTTTTTATTGCTATGGTGAGACAAAGCGCGGCGTTAAGTTCCACCACTTAACACGCAATAAATCTCAAATTCGGGCCAAAAACAGCGAACGGAGTATGTTAATACTAGGCTCTCTCTGACAACCCTGCTATGTCTGCGAAATAAAGCAGCGGCTACTTTATTTTTAAATATTATTACATTTTTAAATATCTGTGTTGATGAAATTATTTTGCTATTATTCATTGAGAAACTAAAAGATACGTCTATATATATTAAAGCTAATATCTCCTGGATTGTCCTCTTTCCATCTAGTATCATCATGGTATATTAATAATAATAAATAAATAACATCTTTATTGGACCAAAAGAAAAGTTATACAGTAACCAGATACATAATATGATCTTCTCACTTTAATTGTTTTGACACTGGTATTTATAAAATCTGGTACCCATTATAAGATTTAACTTGTGTTATATCCATAACTGGTACCCACCAGCGCTCTTACAATTTTAAGAACCTGTCGGTACACTTGTGCCAGGATATATATATTACATAAAATTTAAATCCAAAGAAAAATCCGAGTTATAAAATAGCTATTTTAATAAAACTCTCTGTTTCCTCGTAAACCTGTGCTTGTATGAACATAATCACTTGTGCCTTGCATAGATACCTAGACAGAGGGAATATGTATTGTAAAAATGACTATATATATTGCCTTTACAAACAAGAAAAATCATGATGTGGTTCGAGTCCCGCTACTTTTTCTTTTATTACGTTCGAATTTGAACTCACAACTAACAAATACATCATAATAATAAAACAATTAATTTAATAGAGGTGGTAACCCCTTTTTAGTTATATAATAAATAAAAATATTTACATATAACCCTATGGACAGATAGAAACGGACACTTTTAGAGGCAGGTGTGACCAAACGGTATTGATATAAAACACCAATACCTCAATACGGCGGAAAGTGGGGAACGGATCCTAATATAACGGAGTGTCTTAACATTAGGTTTTTCGATTCCCTCTGCCTACTCTGCTTCGTGCAGGATACATAAAGAAGGAGAAAATACATTTAATAATTATTTGCATTTTAAATATAGCGATAATGAGAGAATAGAAATTTTATTTCTTTCATGGGTGAGCGGTAAGAGAGGTAGGGGGAGGACCTCGGTTGACCTTCGAGAACACAGTATCATTGATACTGGAGGAAGGTCACGTAAAAGTATGAGGACCCCCCGGAGGGCATGCATGAAGAGGTTAATGACTGTGGACGAGGCGAAAGAGGTATGCAGGGACCGTAGCGTTTGGCGCTCCGTTCTCTCTGTCTACCCCGCTTGGGATAAAGCGTGAAGTTAGGTAGGTAGGTATTTCTTTCATTGCACAAAATCTTAATTTATTACATTTCTATCAATATTATATTATAAAAATGAGAATATTTCTGAGGTTAGGTGGAGGCTTGTCACACTTTCACGTAATAACTACTGAAGAAATCTAAATGAAATTTTACAGTAACATTGTCTATATACCGGAATAACATATAGGCCATATTTTATATAACTAATGTCTAATTTGGCCGTAATATATCGATAAATATTTAGTATGATTATAACAAGTTTAAAAAAAAATTCTATTATATTTTTTTAAATTTTTGAGTAACATAATTTAATGATAGAAGCTAACTATATAGGTATAAAACATACACATTACACAAATTACATAATTTTAGAATAAGCGATTGATTTTCAATTTATAGTCCTTATCTATTAACGAATGCGATAAAAAAATCTGCTGTAGGAGATAAAGGCGCGTGGGGTTGGAAATACCAAGGCAGATTATGATACGGGTTAAAATTATCATTTTACTATAGTAATAACAATATGTGAACCGCGAGGTAAACAACTATTTCATAATATTATTTTAAATTATATTTGCTTATCTTTACGTCGTTATCCGTCTGTCTGGCTGACAGAGGACAGCGCTTAACTATTATCGCGATGGGTTCGATTCTCATTCAGGGGATTGA
>JAKGSA010000701.1:10564-114468 GCA_033558755.1 Philaethria dido | reverse complement strand
TAATCTGTGCAGGGCTTGACACTTTGGCGTTGCGTAGAGACGTGTCCTCGTTGTGCGTTCTCTATCGCATATATCACGGGGAGTGTTCTGGGGAATTGTTTGACCTGATTCCTGCCGCAGGATTTTCAAACCGCACAGTACGCCACAAGCTTAAATACCATCCACACCACCTGGATGCGTGGCACTCCAGTACTGTGCGGTTTCGAAGGAATTTCCTTCCACGTGCCACTGAACTGTGGAATGGCCTACCTGCGGCAGTTTTTCCAGGTCGATACGAAATGGGTACCTTCAAAAAGCGCGCCTACTCCCACCTCAAAGGCCGGCAACGCACCTGTAGCTCCTCTGGTGTTACACGGGGCCGTGGGCGGCGGGGATCACTTACCATCAGGTGACCCGAACGCTCGTTTGCCTTGTCCTTTCCATAAAAAAAAAAAAAAAAACTTCTCCCGAGCGGGAATTGAACCTACACCCTATCGTATTTACAATCAGGCGTTATCACTGTGCCTTGATGGCTTTCAATAAACTAATAGAGTAAATAAATCTAATCTAATAGAGTAAGTAAATAATTTAATATAAAACAACTCAACAAAATAAAAATATACATTTAAAATTTAGCTCGTTGCCATGTAATTATTAAACGTTGTGTGTAACTACTTTTAATTCGTATCAAAGGTCAAGTGTTCTTTTTCTCGTGCAGAAACATTACCATATATTATGGTTTTTTAGTTTTAATAATTATTATAAATGGGTTTTCTTCTGTATATACGCCTTAAGGACAGTCGTGGCGCAGAGGAATAAGCGTGCCATTGTAAACGCCACAGGTTGTGGGTTCGATTCCCACTCCAGGAAATGTTAAAGTTTATTATTCTCATTTCCTAAGTTTGGTAACAAGGGAAAGCGCGGCGTTTAGTTCCGCCACTCAGCACGCATAGCCTCAATTCGGCGGAAAGTGGAGTGTCTTAACATTAGGTTCTCAGGTTCCCTCTGCCTACCCTGCTTTATGCGGGATACAGCGTGAAGCTAAAAAATATATAAATGGGTTTTATGCTGTATATATAGAGGTCCTTGTCCTTCCCTGGACGTTAACACGCTTTATTAACCTTATATAAAAATCTTGTTCTTTTCTATCAATTTAAGAAACAATACTATTTAGATTTACCCATCTTATTCAAAATTTGCACGTGTGTCCGCTTTTAACGGAAGTACAATATTTTCATAACCTGAACCTACTGTCCTTGCCAGCATAACCAAAATATTAAGAGAATAATTTTAAGCGTGTCCATTTTATTTTCTTTTTTTAAATAATTTGTCATATTTACCATTGCATGTTTGACGCAGAGACGTTCATGAAACGTCTTTGTAATAAACTAATTGTATGCTGTAACTACGTGTGCGTGGACTATGAAACCTAAAATTCCTTTTTTTCGTTTTATCAAATTCTACTTAATGGAATATTTCATATATATATATATATATATATATATATATATATATATATATATATATATATATATATATACACATTCAAACAAAGACATTTAATGTCATCACTTCCTGTCCTTACTACAACAATATATATTTAACTTCACGCTGTATCCCGCATATAGCAGTATATAAGTATAGGATAATGTTTCAACTTTCAACATTTCTGCTATTGTAATTTATAAGTAACGCAATATATAACGTTTTCTTAGAATGCTATCTTATGTGAAGTGAATGTGTATATGTTATTGGTAAAAGCAATATTACTAAATCTCGGGTTATCAGTCGTTTTAGGAGTTTTTCGTAATTGGGGAAAGTAAGGGTTTTATTAATGATATATTATTTCACGCTGTATCCCGCATATAGCAGGGTAGGCAGAGGGAACCTGAGAACCTGGTGTTAAGACTCTCCATTCTCTTTCAACAAATCTGTTCCCCACTTACAATAAATACAACAATATATATAGGTTAATATACAGTAAGCACTATGTATATATTTATTTAAAGACAAGAATTAATCACATTTTTTATAGCACGAAATGACAGTTCTCTTGCATAGATAATTATAACTTTTCCTTGATTGTTCTACATTTTGCGTTGTACACAACAATGTTGCACGAATTGCCATAAGAAACTGATACTTTATTGAAATAGTGATCATAAACTACTACGCCAGTCGTGTCTTGAGGCACAAGCGTACGACTGTATACGCGACAAGTTGTAGGTTCGATTTCCACTCCAGGAAATGAAATAATATTTAGTATTTTCATTTCCTGGGTCTGTTAACAAGGCAAAGCGCGGCGTTGAGTTCCGTCACTCAGCACGCAATGTCTCAATCCGGCGGAATAGGGGGAACAGAACAGAGTGACCTGAGAACCTAGTGTTAAGAACACTAGGTTCTCAGGTTCCCTCTGCCTAACCTGCTATATGGGATACAGCGTGAAGCTAAAAAAAACTACTATTTTATTAGATATTGCTTTTTTAATTCTAATTGAACTTTACCTATACGAGTTATAACCATTTAAGTATTGCCCTTTTTTAGTTACCGCTACCTAACTTGGCTTACAATACAATGTCCTTTTGTCTAACCCGGGTGATTTATATACGTATTAATTATACCAGTATTTATAGAATTTATACACAACAACACACAATAAACTTGCTATTTTAAAAAAATATTTATTTCTAGCAAAATCAGGAAAGAAATATAGGTTTGAATCCAAATCATGTAATGATATTTATAAAATATACATATAAAATTATTTTCTCGCTTTTGTATGGGAAGCGAGGTTTTGGGTTCCGGCAACAAATACAATTTTGTATCGTCACTAAATACTATGATGAAATGATGATGTCGAAATTTTATTTTACCTGTGACGATGATCTGATAAAAATGATCTTTAAAAATTAAAAACAACATAAACCGGCACTTTGTGTTTTCAAATATCTTTTTTTAGTTTCACGCTGTATCCCGCACTTAGCAGGGTAGGCAGAAGGACCCAGAGAACCTAGTGTTAAGACACTCCATTCTATTTTAACATTTCCATTCCCCATTATGATCATTAATTTAATTTGGCACCTCTTTTATATTATTGCGTCCGCAAGTAAACAAATAGCATCTTACTATATTTAATCATATAGATTTTTTCGATATGGAAATTCCAAGGAATATTTATTTTTTACTTCACACAAGTTCACTTTACACCAAAACCTTTGTAACCAAATCCCAATACTTAATAGTATGTAAAACAATTACCTATATCTCTAAAACTATAATAAAAATGTAATAACATTCACGATATCGTTGCGCAATTGATATGCAATCAAGAAGACCCACTGTGCTAAGTGGCTTTAAATTATATGAGCGGAATGTATCTATATTCTATACTTATTAAAAATATGAAGTAATATTTTCCTTTATCTAATTAAAATAAGTCATATGTCAAGTGTTTTTTTGTAAAATATTGTCACCTTAATTTAATTATCAAAATATTTTAATAATAGTAAAGTTACTTCTCTTGAAAAAAATATATGCAGTATAATTCTAAAAGTTTATTAACTCTTTTTTTTTTTTAATGGATACCGGATGGCAAACGAGCAGAAGGACCGCCTGATGGTAAGTGGTTACCTTCGCCCATGAACATCTACAACACAAGAGATGTACTAGATGCGTTGCCAACCTAGAGGATACAGATGGAAAGGGAGGACAATGTAGTAGTCCGCTATCGGAACCACCACATTTTGGGGAAAGGATGGGTGGGAAAGGGGAAAACCTGGCTTACATGCCATCGAACCGGAACACATCATAAGATATTTGGCGGTTCGTCTTTGACATGATAGTGGTCGCGAGCCAGACGGAGGACGAACCTCCTACCACCAGAAAAAATAACTCTTAACAGTATACCAAATTTTTATGTTATATGTCCAAAATATATATTTATTAACTCATTAATATACTTAGCTTAAGAGGTTAATTAGAGAATACCTAGTGACTAGTGTCACTCCAATAAAAATCAAAAAATATTTGTAAAAAAACGTATAAAAATTTAAACTCAGTGGTATTCAAACCTGCGCCTCTTGAAAACCCCTCAAGTCCTGCTACGTTCAAATTTTTTATACGTTATATACGAAAAGATTATGCTAAGTATGAAATAATATATCATTAATAAAACCCTTACTTTCCCCAATTACAAAAAACTCCTAAAACGACTGATAACCCGAGATTTAGTAATATTGCTTTTACCAATAACATTCACTCCACATAAGATAGCATTCTAAGAAAACGTTATATATTGCGTTACTTATAAATTACAATAGTAGAAATGTTGAAAGTTGAAACATTATCCTATACTTATATATTATATTGATTTAAATCATTGCTAAATGAATCATCGCAACTTATGACGTGGAGTTACTTTATAGGGTCGAACAAAAACTAAAAAGGACAATTTGCTAGTGAATCTAAACTTTATATTCGTAATAAACTTTAATTTTATTATTATTGTTAACGTGACGGTATTCTTTGCGCAATGGTTGTGGGTTCGATCCCCAATTTGAGGTATAATAATGTTTAAAATATTATCATTTTCCTTAGTAAGACGTAGCGCGGCGTTAAGTTCCACCACTCAACACGCAATGTCTCAAATTCCGGCGGAAAGCGGAGAGCTTTAACACTAGGTTCTCTGTGCCTACAAAAATTATTATTAACACACTACAGAAATATGGTCCTCGTCTTTTATATCCCATACTTTAACCTCTTCCCCTCTACCTCTACCTATTTAGATGAAACTTTAGAAACTTATCCGTTAGAATAACACAAAGGCTACAACTTATAAAGATTTTATGTAATTTGGCAATAATATAATGATAAATTACTTATAAAAACTAATGTTTCTAAGAGAAACATCACATATAATGCAAGTATTAACAAAATACTTGGTTAAGAAAACAAATTGACCAAAGTATTCCCTTAGCATGCTGTAACAACCGCTGTTCAATATGACATGATTAATATGACCTACTTTTTATCTTTCTAACTTACTGTGGATATCACGCTTTCTTATTATAGCAAATAAATCAAAAATTTGCTAGAATTAGTGACTGAAGTTATACTATTATTTAAAAAATAACAATGTATTAAAAAATGCCCTGTTGTGACGCAGAGACACACGAGTGCGACTGTAAACGCGACCGATTGTGGGTTCGATTCCCACTTCAGGAAATGAAAATATCAAATAATATTTAGTATTTTCCTTTCAACAAGGCAAAGCGCGGCGTTGAGTTCCGCCTCAGCACGCAATGCATCAATTCGGCGGAAAGTGAAGAACGGATATGTTAAAGAGAACAGAGTGTCTTAACACTACTAGCAAAGATACATGTGTTCGAATGAATGAAATAAAAGAAAAACAATATTTTTGTTTGTTCTTTTTTCTACGTTTTTAATTAGGCAAAGCCTTAAAAAATACTTCCCATCATATTATAAAAAAGTTAATTTTTTTTTTATTTATCATCACTCTTAAAAATGGTGATTTATAAGTCAAAGTACATAATAACTTGTAAAATTTTACCGTTATAGCGCCTAGAATAATAGAATAAAGTTATACATATGTATATACGTATTAAATTATCCTCATGCATATCCCGCATATATCAGCATATATCTGTCTACAGAGAGAATTTATTGATATGTCACTCCGTTCAACATTTTTGCGGAATCGAACGCCGCAAATTGCAGTGTTCACAGACCGAATAACTACCAATATTCTAAATATAATAAGTATTCAATAATAAGCCAATATTCATTTGTAAATAATACATAAACGAGTTCAAATTGATGAACATATATTATAAATACACAAAAACAACCAATTAATTAAAATTTCTGTCCTAACAATTAATTTTTGGCTTTTCAATTTATCAAGTTATATACGCCTATAACTATAGGATTATTATGACTAGTACTATAGTTATTATGACTAGTGGCCCCGTTGACGCGTTAATAACGCGTTGTCTTTAGCAATGTATATATCACTTTATATAAACATGGATGTCAAACGCATGGTAGTGTGTGTAACATTTATTTTATTAATTTAATATACTTGCACTCCTTCGCTATATAAATTATAAGTGTGCCAAGTTTCATGCTCCTCCGTTTGTGTAATTTTCTTAAAAATGGATTCAAAGTTTAATTCACGTATTTATATATAGATTTACAAATAAGTAAATTTTGCAACGCTATTTCAACGAACGACGTAAAATTTGAACACGTGTCCGGATTTTTATTGCAATACAATATATATTTTCATAGCGAGAACCTGCCGTTTTTGCTAGGACGAACAGAATAATTTAAAAATGTTCCTCTTAGTTTCTTTTTTAAATTAACTTGTTAAGTAGTAAAACTAATTAAACATGTAAATACTGTACCATTAAACATAAAATAATGCGCAATAATTTTGATGATATTTTTAATGACAATAGCTATTATTTTTACTGTAGGTATTCATTTATTTTGATAATTTTAAAATAAATGACAACTTTACGGATACTAGTGTTCCCGTTCACGCGTTAACAACGCGTTGTCTTTAGCAATATATGTATGTGTCACTTTATATAAACATTGATATCAAACCATGCTAGTGTGTGTAACATTTATTTTATTAATTTAATATACTTTTTATGCATTATTTGAAAAAAAAATTAACATTCTGCACTCCTTCTCTATAGGAACTATAAGTGTACCAAGTTTCATGCTCCTCCGTCCGCGTAATTTTCGTAAAAAGGGGTACAAAGTTATTGCTTCACGTATTTATATATAGATAAATCAACAACCCACAAATTGTTTATAAATTTTGAAAAACAAAAATAAGTTGTAACAAGTGTAATAATTTCGACGTATTTGAATAAAAACGTATGGTTCAGTGATCAGAGCGCTTAGACGGTTCAAGGGGGTTCGATTTCAGCTAAAAGAAACATTTTTAGATAAATAAAGTAGATTAAAAAAAATACCTATATTTTTTTTTATTGAATATCCAAAAAATGCTTTTTCATTGTAAGTGTATAAATACAACTTTAAATATACAAAAAAAACGAACTACCTAAAGGAAAAAGAATAATATATTTTATGGTAGATAATATTAAACAATGGTAAACATTTTTTGCATTAGAAACGACATAATTAAATTACTAATATAATAATAAAATGACCTTCACCGCTAGATTTACAAATGTGATAGTTCAATATTTATATCTTACCATTAAAATAAAATACAATCTATATATAAATACGTGAAGCAAAAACTTTGGATCCCTTTTTACGAAAATTACGCGGCAGAGGAGCATGAAACTTGACACACTTATAGTTTATATAGAGAAGGTGCGTATAATGCTAACATTTGTTTTAAATAATGCATAAAAAGTATATTAAATTAACGAAAAAAATGTTGCACACACATGGTTTGACATCCATGTTTATATAAAGTGACATATACATTGATAGACAACGCGTTGTTAACGCGTCAACGGGAACTCTAGTTATATTAAAAAGTTAAATAAATTAACAAAATTATGAGTTAAAAATAATTTATGTACGTAAATTACAAGGAAAAGTTAATTTAATATTCGGAGCGATTAAACGCGTGGAATATTCGAGGTGTTTGCTACATTGGAAAAAACATATTATAAAAAAAAATATTAACATTATTAAAAAGTGCGTATTTATTGAATTTTTAATAGTTTTTAAGAAATAACGTATCGGTATCACCTTTCAATGTGACCTGTTTTTCCTTATTTCAAACTTTATTACAACTATTTTTACGAACACAAAAAACATATTTCTTGATAAAATCTTTTGAAATTACTTGATTTTTATGCTAATTAAATGTAATGCTCATAAGATATTATAAATACGTACCCATTTTACAAAAACAACGTATCCTTAGTTCAATACCTCCAAGACTAGTTTCGAAATAACTTTATATTCACGTAATAAAATTGTAAAAAAATCCAAGAAGTGAACGAAAACTTCAAACGAATTAGTTTATAAATAAAATTATAATGCCATGTTTTTAAATTGAATGAACGCAAAATATCATTATCAGCGTTAGTTAACGACACTGTCTAATTGAACACTGCATATATCGCGGACCATCTGATCAAGCACAAAACATAACGTAGCAACAAAGAAAATAATTATTAAAGCGAAAGTGTCACAATAATTTACATAAATTTATAAAATCACAAATATTACTTTAAACCACTTAAATGTAAAATAATTATTTTTATTAAAAAAATACAAAATTTAACACAAATTCCGCCAAAAAACTTGACCACAGATAAAAATTAAATATCAACGCGTTCGGATATTCATAGTGGAAAATTTTATTTTATTTAAAAAAATGTATAGCACACGGTATTGGCGGTCGGAGTGAGCTCGCCGAATGAGGTTTCACTGCATTCGCGATGATCAAGTAACTTCGTAAGATATAAATAGATTAAAAACCGTGTCGTCTCAAAATAAGTTTTTAGTATATTTGTTTTATATAAATTACACTCCATAATTATTTATTATTTTAAACTGAATATGAAGATTAAATAAGAAATAGAGTCAAATATATTCTATTAAATTCTACTAAATGTTACTTCTTTCTTTTGATAATATTTCACATTATTGCATTAAATAAATATATATTGTACCTAATTAATTTTTAGATATTTTATTTAAAATAATATATTAATAAAATCTATTTATTAATACCTAGACAGCATTAACGAACAAAATATATATTTAATGAGTCAAGTTTTTAATTAGCCACTACAAAGTTTAAAGTGTTTTTATATTAAAAACATCTAGATCCGTTTTTATTTCCGGTCTGCAATTACAACTTTACTTTCTTGTTCACTTCCTCTAGAAATAAGTTAGAAAAATTAGCTGTTAAAGTAAGAAATGTACTATTAAGCTAAAATATAGCATACTTTGTGCCGGATAGTAGGGTAGGCAGAGAAAGCTTAGAGTTAAGACACTACGTCTCCCCAAATTTGAGACGTTGTGTGTTTAGTGACGAAATAATAAGAATTAAAATATATTTAATTCCCCAGAGTAGGAGTCAAACCACCGCGTTTATAGTCAGGCGCTGCGCCATGGCCTCTTTGGCCACTCACTATGCATTATTAATATATATTGAATTTTTATATGTAATACACGAATATTTGTACAGGGAAGTCATTTTAATTTTAACTAATATAAATCTGTTTACATATCTGAAATGTCACAAGATATTCGACGACATTATTTAATTAAAAAACAAAAACCTCACCTCAATCGAATAATTTATGATGAAAATAAGTAAAAAAGGTATTGAACGTATAAAGTAAATACTATATGTAAAATAAAGATCTTCTCAAATAGTTGCACTCGGAAACTATAATTAGCGTTTAAATGACATTTAAATAATGTTTATTTAACTTAAGTTAAATATTAATTAACATCAGTGAATATTATAAAATGTTGGAATTAAAGCCGGAAAAATATGTATGTAAAATATTAATACTTTTTTATAACAGTGGTGAACTTTAAACTAACTATAATACATATAATACGTATAATAAGACTTTCGTTTTGCCCTATGCGTCCGAACTCAAGACATTGTAAAAATAAAAAACAGAGGGAAATGAAGATAATTTAAATATAATTATTACCCCGAACGAGAATCGAACCTACAACCATTCGGGTTTAGTCTGACGAGGTTCCACTACCCCACGAGGGCCTCTCGAAATAATAATTATTTATTACTAATTATATTAATAGTTCGTTTAACAATATAATAAAAATTTTAATAAAAAAAAACCTGACTTAAAAAATTATGAAGAATAACTCAAAAATTACTAGTCAGATCTTAACTGAATTATTATATTTAGCTACCTGTCATATAAAAAAAGCATTTTCAAAATTGGTTCATCCAATAAAAAATAACACAGAAAATACACATAGAAAAGACAATACAACCTTCTTTCGTCGGTTAAGTCGGTTAAGCACAATAGTAAACAACCTATTTGTACCATATACCGTATAGTTAACGACATTTAAGTAAACATTCCTAACAATCCTAAGAAACTTGTATTATAAAAAAAATAAGTCGATTTTCATCACCTTACATTTAAAAATGCGAACAAAGGCTTAGTTTTATCACTTAAGCATCACCCTTGATAATTGTATATTTATATTGTATTGTATATGTTGTATGAAATCCCTACTAATATTATAAATGTGAATGTAAGTTTGTTTGTTACGCTTTCACGCCAAAACTACTCAAACGATTATCATGAAACTTTGTACACTCTCTCAGAGGTATTAAAACTGTTTAATAAAAAAAGAAAAAATATATATTTTTTTCTAACAAGCGCATATATTCATTAGACACTGTAGTTTGTAGTATGGACTGCCATTGCTAGCGAAGTCGCAGGTAACAGCTAGTAAAATAATAATAATTAATTTAACTACTTACTGCAGATTAAAAAGATAATTTAAAACCTGTTTTTTTTAATATTATAATGATAGAAATGAAATTGTCTAAAGTGAAATAAATATAATAATAATTATTAAAAAGACAAGGTAATAAAATATTTTATGTTTAAATAAAAATTAAATTTTATTTCTGTATAAAATCATTGGCAGAATACAATATAATCATAGCTTATCCCTACTATTATTATAAACGTAAATGTAACTTTGTTTGTTACGCTTTCACGCCAAAAACTACTTAACCGATTATCATGAAACTTGAAACACTTTTTTTAGAGGTATTAAAAAAGGACATTGGATACTTTTTATTAAAAAAATATTTTGGCATATTTGATATGTCAAAAAAAAATCTAGCTACTACAATGCCTTAAAATTAACGCTTATACGCACTTTACACTATAGTATGTAATATGGACTGGCTTTGACCACGCGAGCGAAGCCGCGAGTAACAACTAGTGTGGAATAATTATAGAACTTTGTATGTTCACAAAAAGTGTATAATTCTTTTAAAAAATGCCGTATATATTTATTGCAGCTAACAAGTAAAAAGATAACATTCTAGTTTGATACTTGTATGGCGAGTGGTATCTAGCAGGCGGCTACGCGCAACGCCGCACGTCCCGCACGCCGTCATGTGACTCAGCAGTGAATGATCAAATGTTTTAAATAAAAAAAAAAAAAACATTATATAAAACTATATTACTTATTTATAACCTAATAAAACGTAGTACGTAGTAATATAAAAAGATATTAATAAATTCATATTATTAAGTAAATTATTTCATTTCATTCTTTTCAAGGTCTAAATTTATAAGACAATAATTCGTTCGTTCGATGTGAATATTTAGTATGTCTTTGAAATAATATTTCGATACCTAATATTTTTTTAATATAACTATAAAAAATAAGGAATATACAATTATAATCAAAATAATAAGAAATAATTAATAAACATAACTAAAATCGATAATTAATTCTGGCAGTTCTCATAATAACATTCGAATATTTATGTAAAAAAAAAAATTACTTGCTATAACGCGCGAAGCATTAACAAAGTGAGGACTTGCGGCCATTTTGTTGAACGTAATAACTAATAATATAACATGTAAGACGCAGTGCGTGCAACGTTTAATTAAATAAATCACTACATTAATATTTTAAACGGACATTACAATTTAAATATAGTGAAAATACTTTTATTTCAAGTTATTACAAGAGAACAAAGAACGATAGGAAAACTAAATATCAACCTATTTACTTGAAAACAAAAGGTACCTAAATCAAAATTTTTGTATCATTATGTATCATCAATACAAAAACTAAATGATTATCAATTTCAACGTCGCTTGCAACTTCGTAACAAACAAGAGGAACAAGTCCGCGAATATTAATTTTAGTAGCGCAATGTATAAAAAGAGTAAAATACATCGGTGTATTTGTATAAATATGACGAATAATGTTTAGTATTGAGGCAGCAGTGTATGAAGGCGGGTAAGCAAGTGTAGGAAAGTGTACGGACGGTATGGGCCGGCCCCTCGCGTCGATTGAGTCACGAACGCCGCACCGTACCCGCCACTGCATTCTTCTACGATAATTCAAATGGCGGCATTCTCATTATTAATAATGTCCATTGCTGTATCACACTAGATGTATCCACGACTTCAAGGCAGTAACAAGTAATGTATAGTTGAAAAAAACACTCATATAATATGATGCCCGGTGAGGCAGTTGACGCGACACGTAGTTGGTCGAGTTTTTGTCAGCACAGATTATTGATATGAAAAGTATTTGCGGTGATGAAGCAATGTTTTCCCCGGGAATTAACAATAAATTATTTAAATTTTCAACGCTTAATATTTTAATAAATGCTTGCCAAACAATAACCAGAGGAAGGACATTTTCCTTATTCGATAATTATCTGTACGAGTCTGTTTTATCGTAGATACCTTTAGAAATATTCTCATGAAAACGTGAATAATTTAAGAAATAATTTTTAAAACTTACGTAAGTTTAAGTACCTACAAATGACGATGATATTGCGCAATGTGCGATAGTAAAACACAAAAACACTATAATATTATATGTAGAGTTGTCTTAGTGCGTTAAATTAATTATTGTAGTGTTGCAATAGGTTAAATATAAATTATAAAGTAGCCAATGTAATTACTCTCAACGCGGTCTTCGCCCGCAAATAGATTTAATTTTTTCTGTCCTTGAACAAAGATATCTTTATTCTTTTGAGTTGTTCCGTTAATTACTCCAAAACGACTGTATTATTTAGTTTACAACAAAATATTAAAAATTTAACAAATATTTAAAAAATAATTATTTTAATAATTAGCATATTAACAGAAAATATTTGAGCATCGAAGGCCGTAGGCAGTTTTGTCATAAACATTAATTTAAAAAAAAAAATGACGAGTTAAACTGTTATATAAAATTAGATAGCCGCTAAATATCATCTGCATACATAGATGACGTCACTGCAGATAGTGTACTTGAAAATAAATAAGTAGAATAACTTGATAGTTCATAGTAAAAGCATAAAATATAGAGTCAAATTACATTAGCGGTGCAAGATGACGCCCAGTTGTGAGGCAAGGATACATACACAATGCGACTTGCGACGTGTTATGTACACTGTACAGTGTACACTGTATACCAGTGTAGAGTCGTTATCGACAGATTAATGGCGACCGACGCCACAAATCATATTAAAAACAACTTAATTAGATATATTTACAAATAATTAAAAATATATTTGTAAAAATAATTTAAAAAATTAAAATATTGCGGCCAGTCGAAATAACCGTCGAAGATAAATTTCCGCACGAGCGCGCCGTCTTCCGTGTGAAGTGGCAAAAGTGAATTAAATACAAAATGGCGGTGATAAATATTAGATAAATGTAATATTGGCGCGGTCGAGCAGTTGATAGTTCGAACCGGGTATATTTGGCGAACAAAGAGCACGCAAGTAGCGCGGCTCACGCGACCGGTCGGCAAAGCGTGCGGACGGCGGGCGGCGGTCGCGGTACCTACCGGCGGCCAGTCTCTCCGCCAGCCCCAGTGCCTGCCAGCCCGGCACCACGCTCTCGCACACCTCCTCCCAGCTCCTCGATTTCTCCGCCCGGTCCCCGTAGTTCATGTGGTTGGTGTCGTAGAGGCACGGCCGCTTCTGCACCTCGGAAACGATGGAGCCGCTCTTGATGCCGTCCCCGTCCTTATTCCTGACCATTGTTTATTTTCAAAAGTTTACGATATATTATAAATTAGAATGCGCGGTGGGGTGTGTAGACGCGCGGTACGCGATACGCGTCCGGATGCCCGCGTCAAACTGGCGGTGGCGGGTCGAGCGCCGAGCGGTGCGGCCGTGCGCCGCAACATGGCCGCCGTCGCGGGGAAACGTATAGGTGTTAGCGCTAATAAATAACATGCATGTATACTAGTCACAGGCGAACTCCCTCTGCACTGGATTAATATTGTCCCGACGCTCACCGACGGACAGACACTAAATACTTATTTCTTAAGTAATTAAAATTAAAGCTAGAACAAAGTGTGCGTGTTATTATGTTACGTCTGTCTGGGAACTTATTGCATTTGCGACGCAAACTTGAATAAAAACCGACGTTAGACAGGAACCGCCGCCGACTACTCCGACGGGCTGTCAGCAAATTAATTTTTCCTTTTTCTCAATAGTTGCTAAGTATTCGGGTGGTATTTTGTTTTGCTCTTACGCAACAATACAATCACAATGAGCGTAATCTAAACTGATAGCGAGGTAGTCGACATTCGGACGGTAATTTTAACAGAATAAGTATAATGTATAAACATATCGGGTGGTATTACAAGTCAACTTTCATTTAATTTTAGCGCTCTAGAAAATCTAGACGGTGGCATTCGAGTTTTGCGCTCGAATAATGAATATCTGCGTATATTTATGTTCAAAAGTTAATTATTTCAAAATGAATACGCATGAAACGCCACGAGCAGTTCGTTGTGCCGCACGTAACTGTACTCTTATAATGAAAGAGACAATCATCTAAATTATATGGACAATATATTTTGATGTTGCTTTAATAAAAAAACGAAGCGTCATGCCTGTCATCTTTCCTGCATACCACCGTACACAGAGAGAACCGTGTAGTGTTTAGACACTCCACTCTTCCTCTGTCTCTTTAATAAACTAAATATATAAATTTTTTAAATATTTTTTTGGCATAAATAGTTGAAATATTCCAAAATCCACACATTCCGCCGTTGCTTGGAAAGTTATTTTAGTAATCTCGTGTAATTAGCTTAATGATCATTAATGTAATGAGGCATATGCGTAAATTAAATAGCATAGTAACCCCTAACAAAACAATATAATTACTAAATAAATATTAATACTGTTTTAAATACAAAATAAATGTCTCCTTTTAAAATGAAAGAGGAACTAAACATTTACCATGGACAGCGCTCGAACTCGTGACCTCTGAGCTGTGACGCAAAACCAGTTGTGACTGCGCCTAATCATTAAATATCCTTTAGATTGCTTTCTTTGCAAGAACTTTTGAATGAGATGTTAGAAAGTAGAAGAATTTATTATAGGACAATATTGAAAGTAATGTAGTACGTCTTTTTTTAATATCATCGTAGCGCAGTCAAAAGAATTTTAATGTACGCAATAGTTTTGGGTTCAAATAATAGGTAGGAATAGTTTATACTACAATATAAGTTAATACGTGAAGCAAAAACTTTGTACTCCTTTTTACGAAAATTACGGACGGAGGAGCATGAAACTTGACACACTTATAGTTTATATAGTGAAGGAGTGCAAGGTGATTTTTAAGATAATCCATAAAAATATATTAGATTAATAAAATAAATGTTACACATACCATGTTGTGACATCCATGTTTATATAAAGTGACACAAACGTTGCTAAACAACGCGTTGTTAACGCGTCAACGGGTATACTAGTCGTTTATATTTTAAGAGTCGAACTAACCAAATAACGGCGTTAAATTCCGCCACAAAAAGTTCCCAAATAAAGCAATAAGTGGAGAACGATAAGATTTAACATTATATTCCTTTTGCTACAGGCCCGACTAGTCAAAGAGCGGCGTTTAGTTCCGCCATACAAAGTCTCTACAAGCGAAAAGTGAACAACAGAAATATTTATCACAATTTTTTTTATTGAGATTCATGAAGAGAAAACGTTCGTATATTCGTTTTTACGGGATCAAGATTAAAATTGTAAGGTTTCCGCTAAGTTCCATTAGAAAGGGTTGCTTGGGTTACAAGGTGGAGCACCTGATGTTAAAGAACCTGTTTTAATTGTTTAGTTACTTCTATAAGCGTCCAATACGATTTCGAGTTTAAATAATACATTTATGTAAAATGTACCGAATTATAAAATTTGTCTTAAAATTTAATTATTATTTAAGAATTTCGTCTTAATACAAAACGCAAAAAAAATACATTACATAAAAAAAAACGCTTGTCGCCTGGCGCAGAGGCCCGAGCGTGCGACTGTAAATGCGACATGTTTTAAGTTCGATTCCCACTCCAGGAAATGAAATTTTTCATTACCTAGGTGTGGTAACAACGCAAAGCGCGGCGTTGAGTTCCGCTACTTAGCACACAATGTCTCGGCGGAAAGTGGGAAACGGAGTGTCTTAACATTAGGTTCCCCTCTGCCTACCTTGCTATATGCGGGATACAACGTGAAGCTATGTATGTATGTATGTAATATCATTTTTTTTCTTTTATTACATAAATATAATTAATTAATTAAAAAAAAACATTATCAATGTCATATCTCTGCGACGATGCAGTAGAAAGAGATAGCGTGTTCACAACGTCGTATCTTTCGCATGCATGCATACCATATGTTTATCATAATATATTTATGTAATATATTTTTTTACCTTTATGTTTTTTCCGCATTTTGTAGGATAAGTAAAAAACCACATTGCATGAGTTACACCGTTTCGAGTTAAGCATAAATTTACGACTATCAGATGATTCTGAACTAAGATTGTTTTTTAGCTTTACGTTACATCCCACACATAGCAGGATAGGCAGAGGGAACCTGAGAACCTAGTGTTAAGACACTCCGTCTTCTTTTAACAATTCCGATCCCCACTTTCCGCGGAATTGAGGCACTGTGTGCAGAGTGGCGGAATTCAACACCGCGCTTTGCCTTATTACCAGAGCGAGGAAATGACAATACTAAGATGGTGTATTAAAAAATATAGTTACTAAATAAAACCACCATTATTTTTATTTCTTCGCTCTAGTAAAATAAAGCGCGGTGTTGAGTTACGCCACTTAACATGACATGTATCGAATTCGGGGGAAAAAAGTGAACAGAATGTCTTGACACTAGGTTGTCTGTGACTACCCTGTTATGTGGACACGTAACGCAGTAGGATAGCGTCTGGCTGTAAAGATTATGGTTGTATGTTCAATTCCCACTTCATTTACCCTAATAAATACATTTTTTTTTGTTACAGATTACAAAGATACATTGATCTTAATATTTCTGACAGTACAATTGGTGACCTTATCGCTGAGGTAATGACCTAACTCTTAAGAAAGAAATCGCGCATATAGAAAAAATAATTGTCTAGATATTGAAGTACATATAAACACATTGATATTTGTATACATACATATTTTATGAGAAAGCTCGTTTTAAATCTGTACTATTTGAGGTCTTAAGATTCTAATATAATTATAATCTTCAGTCTACTATTATATTTAAATTAATATTGTTACATTAGGATACGCTTACGTATAAATTACTAGCTTTCCGCCCGCGGCTTCGCCCGCGTGGAATTCGGTTATATCTCGCGACGTGTAAGGAGTAGCCTATAGTCGTTCCCAAGATATAGACTATTTGTCAAAAAAAATTATAAAAATAAAAAAAAATTTTTTTATAAATTTTTTTCGCGATAAAAAATATCCTATGTCCTTTCCCAAGTTCAGTTCAACCTTCATACCGAATTTCATCAAAATCGGTTCAGTGGTTTAGGCGTGTAAGCGTAACAGACAGACAGACAGAGTTACTTTCGCATTTATAATATAATATATAAATTATTTCCTTTCCCCAGTCTGTTAAGCCAACATAAATTGTGTTCTAATAAAATTAAATTCTGCCTATAGCAAAAGTCACAAAGATCACAATAATTTTAAAACAAACAAAATGTACTTGTCAATGTTACGTGAATCATAGTCCCGACTGCGATACGACTTCGTCACTCGTTACACTAGTTCATGCTAAGAATAAAAACATATATACTCGTATATATAAACCTATAACATTTCATATTTACAGCTGTAAAAGCAAACTTATTTAACTTATTATATATGCAGTAAAAATATTGAATAATATTATGGATTTAAGTATTTTTAACCAATTTCAGAAACAGGAGGTTCCGAATTATATTTAATTATATGTATCCCGCATATAGCAGGGTAGGCAGAGGGAACCTAGTGTTAAGACACTCTGTTCCCCATCTTCCGCCGAATTGAGGCATCAGTTATTAAGTTATTCGTAACAACCTTCACTTTTCAGTGCTATTCATTCATTCAAAGTCATTTTACTTTTTCGTTATATTCAAATTATTTGACACACCTTAATTGCTTGTTTAAATTATGATTCTTATACAATTCCTAGATCTTAAGTTAAGAACTACAAAATATAATAAAGAATAAAATAAAATGTTTGATATCGGTGGTATATAAACTTAATATGAGAAGTCTTTATTTGTTTATTCATATCTTTGTATTCATGTTTGTACTTTCTGCATAAACGATATTTTTTTTATATTTACTTTACTATAAATTTAAAATATTTTATTTATATACTTTAAATCACTCACAGATGTCAATTAGCGTTTAAGTAACACACGGTTCAAATATACAAATCGGTATTTGGATCAACCTGTGCCTACCGGTTATTATCAGTTGTTAAGCAAAGTGCTTCTCCATATATATTAATATAGTAGCTAATGTCCGCAACTTAGCTGCATTTAAAAATCTTATATTCGTACTCTATTGCTGTTTCTTTCTCTGAATTATTTTTCGGTAATATATTCAATGCACCGATAATTTTTTTACTGATTTTTCATAGACAGTCTACTTAGAGACACAGCATAGCAACAAATGAATAATATAAAAATGTGAGTTTTGTTTTTTTTTTATTTAAGCATCTTTATAAAAGCAAATTTAAAAAATAAGATGTCGAAAAATTAATAGCCTGTGACTATCTACAAGTACCTAATGGAGTGTTTTATCACTATTATCTCCGGGTTGAAAAAACTTGAAAATATAAAATTAAAAAAAAATATATAATAAAATTCTTAGTTAATTCAGTATTCGGTAAACAAATCGTTTTTTTTTACATTTTATCATTTTTTTTATTTTATAGGTAAGGTACCTATGCTTCATTTATATGCCAAGTTGGCTTTAATATAAGTATTCACTTATATTAAATATTAGGAGTAGAATGCATTTTTTTTATATGTATTTTTCAAATAAATTAAAATCTTACTAAGCAAACACTTTTCTTAGTCCAAGCCGCAATAAAAATCCTTGACGCTTCTATAATAAATAATTAAATGATTTGTGAGGCCTATCCTGGCGCAGAGGCACAAGAGTGCGACTGTAAACGCGACAGGTTGTGGGTTCGATTAACACGCCAGGAAATGATAATATTAAATAACATTTAGTATTTTCATTTCCTCGCACTGGTAACAAGGCAAAGCGCGGCGTTGAGTTCCACCACTCAGCACGCAATGCATACGACAGAAAGTGGGAATCGGAAATGTTAAAAAAAAAGTAGTGTCTTAACACGTCGGTTTTCAGGTTCCCTCTGTCTACCCTGCTATGTGCGGGATACAGCGTGAATATAAAGAAAAAAAATAAATGATTAATTATTCAACAAGGAACATAATATCGTATATTTAATACTGTATTTGTTATCTCAAGATTTCACTAGAATTTTTCTCGTCATGTTTATGTTTAAAATGTGTTTACACTGAACAGATAGACATAATAAGAATCAGTAGATGTTCTATGTTCAATGTTTATTAAATAAAAACCTGAAGGGAAATAAATATTACATATATAGCCTTTTTTAAAAAAATAAGATTATTCAAAATACAAATATACTTAAGTATAAAATTTGTTGATTTCAAGTATGAAACTATTAAAACTCACTCCTTGATTAATTGATTACAGAGAAACTGGTTGGTCGACTCTCCATCCCTAATACGTCAACAACATTTTTAAAGTCATTTTTTAAATAATAATTTACATACATACATACATAGCTCTACGCTGTATCCCGCATATAGCAGGGTAGGCAGAGGAAAGCTAGTGTTAAGACATTCCGTTCCCTACTTTCCGCCGAATGGAGGCATTGCGTGCTGAGTGGCGGAACTCAACGCCGCGCTTTGAGCCGCCTTGTATCCAAACCCAGGAATTCGAAAATTCTATTTCATGGAGTGGGAACCGAACCCACAACCTGTCGCGTTTGCAGTCGCACACTTGTGCCTCAAGACACGAAAGGCGTTAGGTATTATATTACGTAATAATTTGATGTTTCTAAATTCACGCACAAGCAAACTAAATATTAATAAAAAAGGGTTTAAAGTTAATAAGTATTCATATAGAAGGTTGAATAGACGTCATAAAAAAGTCATTACAGATACGTAATTATATAAAAGAAAAGTAAAAAAAATATTTCAATAAAATAAAAAAAATGAAAAAATTGACATAATAAAAAATACTCAAACGTGAGGTGTTTTTAACTCTACTTATTGTGACATTTGCGTCTTTGGATTTTTTTTAATAAACAAAATAATAATAATAACTTTTTATTTATAAATTAAAAGTAATAATAAATATCGCTCTAGTTTAACCACAATATCTGTAATATAATATATAAATCTTTTAAATAATAGAAATCAAAGAGGAAAAAATAAAATTAATATAATTTTATTTTTTCCTCTTTCATTTCTATTATTTAAAAGATTATTTATGAAATATTTTTATGAAATATATATTTTTTGGTTGTCAAATTAGAAATAAAATTGTAGTGCCATATATACATACATAGCTTCACGCTCTATCTCGCATATAACAGGGTGTCCAGAGGGAACCTTGTGTTAAGACACTCCGTTCCCCACTTTCCGCCAAATTGGGGCATTGCGTGCTGAATGGCGGAACTCAAGCTGCGCTTTGCCTTGTTACCAAACCCAGGAAATGAAAACACTAACTAAACTTCTACATTTCCTGGAGTGGAAATCGAACCCACACACAACCTATCGCGTTTACAGTCGCACGCTTGTGCCTCTGCGCCACGACAAGCGTTATTATAATGCCATACAATCATTATTGGCCAATTTCACTAGCAAGTCTCTAAAAACGGGAAAATAGAGTAAGGAGTGACATGACTCTATGTTCCTTTTTGTCACTACCCCAAAAACATGGAAACGTGGAAGATATATAAACTAAAATCTAAATATAAAATATTGGTTAAAATGTAAAGTTACAGCGAACAAAATCGAGTTCGATTGAGTTAGCAGTATTTTAGTTAGTTTGCGAGTAAAAGCTCCGTTTAATTTACTACACTAAAACGAAGTACAAAGTTACATACAAATTTGTCGTTACATAATAATAAATCTATGATACAGTTGGCCTGTCGTGTCGCAGAGGCACAAGCGTGCGACTGTAAACGCGACAGCTTGTGGGTTCGATTCCCACTCTAGGATATGAAATATTTAATATTTTCATTTACTCGCCCTGGTAGGTAGGCAGGCGTTGAGTTCCGCCACTAAACACGCAATGCCTCAATCCGGCGAATAGTAATAAACGGAAATCTTAAGAGAACGGAGTGTCTTAACACTAGGTTCTCTGGTTCTATTTGCCTACTATGCTATGTGCGGGATACAGCGTGAAGTTATAAAAAAAATGATATTTTTAAGCCGTTATTTACTCAGTTAGAGTAGTAGGATTCGAACCCGTGCTTCTTAACAATCGTCTAAGCGCTTTTAATTAAGCCATACGTTCTTATTCAGCTACCATGATATTCTTATACGCTTGTTCCAATTTATTTTCGTTGTTAGCACCTCTGTAGGCAGATTTCCAAGGTTTGCTTGTTTAGTTACTAAGCGTGGGTTCGAGTTCCGCTACGTTTAAATTTTTTATAAGTTTCCTAAAATTATCTTTGAAATAGTAATTAGTGTTTCAGCTAATATCTTACTGTTAATTTCAAAACATTACGTACTATCAGTGGTGAGGCGTCAACACAACACGGTTCCCATCGGCTTAACTTTTGTAAATGACAATAAATTTTCTGGAAAAATTTTGGAGCGATTTTGTAAAAAAAAAAGGCCATCACCAAGATTCGATAGTGAAATTACTAAATAACTTACTATACATCCTATACCGGCTTCACTAAATATATGTACTGACATCCCTAACTATCAGTGGCGAGAGGTGAAAATTTTAGTTAGGCAAGCCGGTAAATTAAGAGAAGCCGATGTATATTTAGGGAAGCCGGTAATTTTTAGGGAAGCCGATATATTTAGGAAAACCAGTACAGAATGTCAAGGTATTTAATAATTTCACTATCGAATTTTTGAAATGACCTTTTTTTTAGGTCTATAAGATGTCAGAGCTTGTTCTTTTGCAATTTTATGCCCAATATTTCCCTAGCGACCTTTTTTTTAGCTCTCACACCTTGTTTGACTTCGTTTTTCGTTTTTCGAGTTCCACATTTTACTGGCGAGCTTTTTTTTTAGGTCTCATACTTGTACTTTGAAAAATTAGGCATGCCGGTGAGAATCGAGTTATATGGACGCTTTCTTAAGTTTACCACTGCCACTATTACTAAAAAGACTGGAAAATGTGCCCCCGAGTGGGTATTGAACTCACAACCACCGCGTCTATAGACTAACACTGTCCCCACTAAGGTCAAATGAAAATTACATACATACATATAATACATGTTAGTATATAAAAAAAGGATTTAAATTAAATTTATCTCTCGTAGGTGATAATAATATATTTATTTTTAATTAATTTTTCTCAATGCATTTCCCCGTGTAAAGGGTGAGTGGGATACGTCATACGAGGCTAATGAGTTCTGGGAATATAAATATATTGATGTTATATTTATACAATTTTACTTATTATAACTATTTATGTATACTTCACGCTGTATCCCATTGCGTGTTGAGTGGCGGAACTCAACGCCGCGCTTTGCCTTGTTACCAAACCCAAGAAATGAAAACACTAAATTTTACATTTCCTGGAGTGGGAATCGAAGCCACAACCTGTCGCGTTTACACTCGCACACTTCTGCCTCTGCGCCACGACAGGCGTTTATGTTATGTATACATTTTTGATATTGCAAGATAAGTTTCATTATAAAATAATTTAATTGGATATTATTTATATTTTATTTAATTTTCACGTATTTTTAATAATTAATATGGTATAATATTTGAACCCACAAATTTACCCTAAAGTCAACAAAGTATTTGCAATACAGCGATGTATACTGATTATAATTTTAAATATTTTAACGGAATTTAACACTGCATTCAATGCAATTTTCCGCATTTAAAAAAAGAAAAAAAAACTCAGAATGTTCGTTTTGATCCATTTCAAATAACTATTTAGTTTCATTATGAAAAAAATCGAATTGAATTCGATTCATTCTGTATTTTATAAATTTATATACGCACTCCATTAAAATATTTTATTTAATAACAATATTAGGTACTATATTTAATTATCCAATAAATAAAACAATTTAAAACCTAGTAATATTTAATATATTATTTATGCAAGCATGATATTCACGTATGGTAATCAAGGAACAAACCATTACTTAATTAATAAAATAGTAACCTCCCTTTGAACTATACCTATGTAACTATAGTAAATTTTATATGCGAATTATTTAAAAATTCAAGCGTTCACGCTCACTTACGAAGCGGCGAACATTTTGAGGTCAACAATATTGCCATACGCTATTATCACCTGTCGCTAGACACTAACCTTTAACGCAGATCCCACTGCAGGCAGTGTAAAAATAGATTAATGTACTACATACAAATTATAGGAACTAGAATTATATTAAATGAAATGTTAGTATTTACTTATAAAACAATTAAAAGTATATTAATTAAAAATAAGTATATTTTATTACAAATAATGTCATTTTTTAATAATTTTTAGCTTAGCACGCTGTATCTCGCATATAGCAGGGTAAGAGGGAACCAGAGCACCTAGTTTTAAGACACGTCTTTCCCCACTTTCCGCCGAATTAAGGCATTGCGTACTGAGTGGCGGAACTCAACGCCGCGCTTTGCCTTGTTACCAGAGAGTTAATGGCAAAATATTTAAAAAAAAAGTAAAAAACAAACAAACAAACGTTTGTAAAAATATTATATTATTGTTATCTGATTTTAAAACAAATCAGATGGGTGGAAGTGGGTTTTAACCCATGCTATTTATAGCATTGTATGATTTTCTCATATTAAAAAAAATAAGAATCGAGGAGTATACTTGTATATCTATTTCTAGTTTAAGTCACTATTTTATACAAACTAGTGTCCCCGTTGACGCGTTAACAACGCGTTGTCTTTAGTAATGTATATATCACTTTGTATAAACATGGATGTCAAACCATGGTAGTGTGTGTAACATTTATTTTATTAATTTAATATACTTTTTATTCATTATCTAAAAAAAATATTAGCATTCTGCACTCCTTCTCTATATAAACTATAAGTGTGTCAAATTTTCTTTCACGTATTTATAAATTAATCTATATAATTACAGAGTTACTGTTTATTTGTAATATTATTACTTAATTGGTAAGATTTGTTGACGCTAAAAATACATATTTTATTAGCAATGTATGTGTCATTTCATATGTGTATGACAAACACATGGTAGAGTGTGGTATTTATTTTATTTATTTAAAATATATCGAATGTATAATCATAAAAATATTCCTCCTTTTTTTTTTCATTTTTTTATATAAACTTTATTTACTTTTTGTCAAATTTTATACCAATACGATTCGTTGTACGAATGACATTAGTTAAATATCTCTACCATAGATAATAAACGTCTTAACAAAACACGCTGTCAAAAGTTTCAGTTCAGTTCCTTTATTATTGCCGAAAGTCGGAATAATCGCCGCTGTTGTGTGCCATGTGCCGATGGCGGACACGTCATTTTGTAGCGGCGGCTATCTTGGATTCACAATAATATGGAATATTCAAAGAACGAATAGAAAAGCAATGATCGCTATTATAATACTAAATACACTTGACATTGGCGAAATGATTAGTGCCCAACTGGCACGCTCGAAACGCCATATGATAAGAACCAAACCAAACCATTGCCGAAAGTCAAAAGTTTGCTTAATTAGGCAGTAAGTCTTGTCAGTTTTGTCAAGTATCATAAAAAAATGATATTAGCATTATCATCTTTTTTGTGTAGTCGGATAATATGCATACACCAGACTATGGTTTATATAACGTATTTATTTCTATACGGTTAGTAATTAGATAGATACGGCTTAAGCATTACACTATTAAATTGAATCTATTTATTCTTAAAATTTATAGGTTTTTAGTGTAAAATATATAATCTATGACAATAATCCGCACTCAGAGATGTACATTAGGATTAGATTAACATTAAATTTGTATAAAAATGTACATGTTCACAGTAGGGTACCATTTTATCCTTGATTATAATAAATGAGAATGTTTGTATTGCATTGTGTAACGCTTTCACGCGAAATTTACTCAAGTAATTATCATGAAACTTGTTAAACATATTCAAATTTAGAAGTATTAAAAGCTAGTGATGTAAAATAGATGCAGCTAGTAACAACTTAAATATAATCAATCCCCCGAGTGAGAATCGAACAAATAACCAATGGCGTGTACAGATATTGTCCATGTCGCCTGTCGTGGCGCAGAGGCACGAGCGTGCGACTGTAAACGCGACAGGTTGTGGGTTCGATTCCTACTCCAGGAAATGTAAAGTTTAGTATTTTCAATTCCTGGGTTTGGTTACAAGGTAAAGCGTGGCGTTGAGTTCCGCCACTCAGCACGCAATGTCTCAACTTGGCCGAGTATGGGGAATGGAGTATCTTAACACGTGGGTTCTCAGGTTCCCTCTGCCTACCCTACTATATTCCGACTACAGCGTGAAGATAAAAAAAATGTCCTTGATAGCCTTTTATTAGTTATGAAAAATATTATTCATTTATATATGTCTTTTTCCCAATAAAAAAATAACTATTGGCCCTTATTATTTCTATTTTCATTCAATGCAAGTTAAATAATATTAAACATTTCTTACCTATGTTATGTTAACATTTTACGTATAACTTATTTCCTGAACCTGTAACCTTCGAATAAGATCTCTGAGACAAATATCTATGTCGTTTTTTAAGTATTTGGTTAAAAAATATTTAAAAAATACATTATAATTGTACTTAAATATATAATTTGCAAGCCCGGAAGATTTATTTTTTTGTTTTATTTCCTTAAACGTAGGTATTTGTCGTTTAGGGTTACACATAGTGAATCTGGATTTCAAATTTTGATTTTTACCAGTGTCCCCGTAAATGCGTTAATAACGCATTGCGTAGTGACGTATATGTCACTTTATATAAACATGGATGTCAAATCATGGTAGTGTGTGTAACATTTATTTTATTAATTTAATACACTTTTTATGTATTAATTTAAAAAGATATTATCATTTTGCACTCCTTCCTTATGTATAACTATAAGTGTACCAAATTTCCTGCTCCTGTATCCGCGTAATTTTCGTAAAAAAGGATCTAAAGTTTTTGCTTCACGTATTTATATATAAATTTTATATATTGGAGAAAGTCATTTTTTTTATAAGCATAATAAAAATAAAATATTTAAAAAATACTAACATTACACGCACACATTCGTTTCAGGTCATTTAAAAGCTGCTAGTTATATTTTATAATTTATTATTATAGTGAATCTACTAATAATAATCTTTAAATTTTAATTTATATTGTACATATTGGAGAAAATTAATAGCATATAGCAGGGTAGGCAGAGGGAACCTAGTGTTAAGACACTCCGTCCTCCACTTTCCGCCGAATTGATGCACTGCGTGCTAAGTGGCGGAACTCAACGCCAAGCTTTGCCTTGTTACCTGGGAGATATATGTTAAGATAAAAAAAACAAGATGTAACTAAGAATTTCAATTTATAACGAATTTACCAATGTAGTATTCAATCGTCGGTCAAGGTCTAAAACTACTCAGAGGCCTAAATATACCTGTTTTTTTTTAATAAGTTATGCCTTTAGAATAACTAGCAGTTCTATTGACTGTAGACCAGTTTGTCACTTTATGTTAAAGTATATATGAAACACATGGTAGTGTGTTATATTTATTTTATTCACCACTTTTCCGTTCCCGATTTTCCGCCGAATTGAGGCATTGCGTGCTGAGTGGCGGAACTCCACTCCGCGCTTTGTCATGTTACCAAACCAAGAAAATGAAAATATTTCATTTCCTGGAGTGGGAATCGAACTCACAAACACAAGAGAGGCGCAGAGGCACACAAGATGCGACTGTAAACATCGTCGACGTCCTGGTAAAAATTTCACTTTCGTAATAAGAATGAAAATTGCACTGCATAAAGTTGTTCAGAATAGCATTTCTAAATTGTTTCTTATATTAATAAATATGCAAATACAAGTGAAACTAATAAAATCGTGGTAAACGGTAATATATCAGGTTTGTATCTGTCTTATAAAGTATGAATATTGTTGCACCGTCCGCGCACACCAAGAAAATTATAATAATCGAATTAAAACATAATATCGCGTGCCACTATAAAATCGATAAGTTGAAACATCACACTTCCTTCACTGCGCCTCCGTGAAATATATACATATTATACAGAAAGTATGTATGTATAATTTATTTATTTATTTTATTTTTCTGTTTATTGGTCCACAAAACAAATTACACTTTCCGCCAAATTGAGGTATTGCGTGTTGAACGAGAAAATGGGGAACGGAAATGTTGAAAGAGAATGGAGTGTCTTAACACTAGGTTCTCTAGTTCCCTCTGCCTACCCCGCTATATGCGGAATACAGCGGGATACAGCGTGAAGTTAAAAAAAAAAAAAAAGGAACAAATTACAATCGGTATATATGTAAAATGTATAATGGGTTATAAATAATTAAAATTTTATTAAAAAAGAGAAAATCGATAGTAAAGTGTAAATATTACGCATATCTCAAAAACTACTCACACAAAAATCATAAAAATTGTTTCACTCAAAAAAAAAATTTTTAACCCTAGGAATTAAATTAATTAACAAACTCGAGTTAGACAGTATTTAACTCGAGTTAAATCAAAATTATTTTATTTTGACAAAATAAGACCAACTCGATTCCTATTTTCTAAATCGTTAATATAATCTGTGCTGTCACTTTTCTAATTTCTTTCGCAACTCGCAGCAACTCGTGTTGTTGTAAATTTATTTTGTTTATTCCGCCGCTGCAGCTTGTTATAACAACAACATTTAATTAGCCATCTATATTATAGCTTTTAAGCGCTAATAACTTGGCTTTGTCATCCAAAATGGTTGTTGTTTCTTCATCTTTTGCGGTACCGGCGGAAGGTGTGTTATTCCAAACACCGTCCACTAAATTACTTATAAACGACCAGGAATTGGGTACCGCCACGCTTTATATCACTGAACAGTAAGTATACGCTATTGATTTGAATATTTTTAGTTTATTTTCTTTATAATTACTTGATTTTTTAACTTTTTTTATAGTAATGTGGTTTGGGGCGGCGGTGTAAGTGCCACTGGAGGATCAGCACCAACGATATCGCTGCTATATCCTAGTATTTCGCTTCACGCTATACAGAGAGAACCATCCGCAGCTTTATATATGGTTCTGAACTATGAACTTAGGTAAGATATACAAAAAATATATATTTTATTTAAGAATTTCTTTTTAGTTGGTAGATGTGCAACGTGGTTTATAAGCCGTTTATTAAAGAATAAATTAGCATATAATGCCATTGTTATGTACTTATCACTGCATACAATAGATCTGGGACAGAAACTTCAAAAAGTGCAATTGCATTTCACAAATTAATGCAATGGGAGTCTCACAAGATTTTTTTAATATAGTGAAAGCTAAACAATATATTTTATTTAACCACATTAGTACCATATTTAAAAAATTCTTTTTAAAATATTTTTATTTGTTAATCTGATCAAGTTGCAGTATTTTGTACTTTCACCTTATGTCTAAATATATAGTACTATATTTTTTCTACCTTCTCAACATTCTACGAAACATTTGTAGAAATAGAAAAAAATGACTTATATATTGACACCTAAATTTATTTACCACTTTTTTTGTAAAATATGTTTTTAACACAATTTATTTACAAGTCTCTTTGTTGGATCAATCTTTCTTTGTGAGTTCACTAAAGTGATAAGTGCAAAAAGTACGAAATGCTGTTGCTTTTTCAAGGTTTGCATATGTCATTTTAAGGTACTGCAGTTTTTGTAGTTTTATGTATAAATGAATATTTTAAGTGTATATAGACTAATTCTAAATTTATAATATTTTTTAAATTATTTAATTAAAAAGTCTGGTCATAAAAAATGATCTAAACAATTTTTTATAAAAATGTATGTCTATTACCTTTCCTTTTGTAAAATTATATTTAACAATTAACTTTTTTTTTACCTTTTAAAATGTCAACCCAAATGTTTACAGATTTTCAAATAGCAAAATATTACTTTCGTCCATTTATTTCTTTAATTAAACTTATAGTCCCATTATCAGTTAAAATAGATGTTTCCTTAATAATATATCACACCTTAAGAATTATAGGGACGTAATCAAAAAATCATGAATTTGATTTTTGTCATGAAATGATTTGAGACAATGATCTTTATCAACTTTGATTAAAACAAGAATATAAATTAAAAAAAACTTTTCATTTAAAAAAACTTAAATGTGCAAATCTATATTGATATAATATCTATATCTAATCATATTAGTGCGAGTTATATTTGTTTTGTTCATGATATATTATTATAAACAATATTAGTTTTCCGCACTTCTTCTCCATACAAACTATATGTATGCCAACTTAGTTTAATAATATTTGTTTTCATAAAAAGGCGTCCAAAGATTTTCTTTCACATGTTAGTGCACATAAAAGAAAGTATTTTAATGTTTTAAAATTATTTCATTTATAAGGTTACCAGAACTGAACCAAGCACAAGCCCAAAATGAAGATGATGATGATGACTTTGATGCTGATGATCATCCCATCACACAGCTCAGGTATTTTTTATCTGTAGCCTGTATTTATTTAACTTTTTTTTATAATTTTTAATAACATTCAAATTAAATTTTTATATTTAAAAAAAATAAATATAAGTTTAAGAAATAGTAACTGTGATATATTTATGAAATAATTGTTTAGTTTCATTTTAGATTTTTAATTAAAAAACACTAAATATCAAAAATATACAAATAAATTATTCTTATATAATGTGCATTCAGTACAAAGGAATCTACATGACAATCTTCAGTTTTCTACGTACTGCGTAGAAATGTTTTACATGTATGTTGTCTGTCAGTCACTCATTATTGTAAACGTTTTTTGTAGGCACAGGGAACCTGAGAACTTAGTGCTAAAACACTTGGTTCTCTTTTAACATTTTTGTTCTCCTCTTTCCGCCAAATTGAGGTATTGCAACTCAACACCGCGCTTTGCCTTGTTACTAGGGCAAAGAAATTAAAATATTAAATAAAATTTAATATTTCCTGGAGTGGGAATCGAACCCACAACCTGTCGCGTTTACAATCGCATGAGAATATGGATAATTTTAAATATTCGTTTTTGTAGGTTTATTCCTCAAAACGAATCGGATTTAAGTCCAATGTACTCGGCAATGAGCCAAGGACAGGCATTACATCCTGATCCCGCTGATGAGGTGGATGATGACAACTACATGGATGGGGAGGATTTTGCTGAATGTATGGAATATTATTATTTATACTTTTTCTTTCTTATTGCTTTAAATTATTAGTAATTACTCAATTATACACTATAGTATATAAATTGAAAATGAAAAGTAAAGTTATAAAGTAGAAAATCACTTCTTGATTGTGTTTGTTGTGTGATTGAAAATAATTAAATATGTTCCGTGCAACGCGTTTTAATTAAATTCAGGTTGATAATGGAGAATGGAGTGTCTTAATACTATGGAGTTCTTCATCATCATCAGCCCTTTTTCGTCCACTGCTGGACATGGCCTCTCTAATGGCCAGCTTCTTACTTTGCTATTAATATAATACTCCGAGTGGGAATGAAACCTATGATAAATCATGTGTACAGTCAAATAATTGAGTATTTTAATAACAATGGTATAACTATTAGGCGATGAGGAGTTCGAGGACGCGGAGGAGAGCAACTCGACGCCGGAGGAGGCGGCCGCGCGTCTGCGCTGCATGCGCATTGAGAACTCCAACGGACAGTATGATGGTAAATTAATATATATTATATTTATTTCTCACTTAGCTTTACGCTTTGTTCCTAGCGGGGTAGCGGGTGCTCACAGAGGACGGAGCTAAACGCTACAGTCCCTTTTCGAGTCGCTTTGTCGTTAACCTCTTCATACTTGCCCTTCGGGGGATCCTTATGCTATAATATAATATACATGTTTATTTTTTCTTCACGCTGTATCCCGCATATAGCAGGGTAGGCAGAGGGAACCAGAGAACCTAGTGTTAAGACACTCCATTCTCTTTCAACAATTCCGTTCCCCACTTTCCGCCGAATTGAGGCATTGCGTGTTGAGTGGCGGAACTCAACGCCGCGCTTTGCCTTGTTACCAAACCCAAGAAATGAAAATACTAATTTTTTTTATTTTGTTTTTTTTTTTGACTTGTGGTACTTCTGAAGTGAAGCAGCGTATCTATGATGAACTTATTGTTAATTCCTATTGACTTGTGAGTGAAGCCGCAAAAAACAGATAGTATTACATAACTTCCTTTCATATTAGCGCTTGTCGTGGCGCAGACTCACAAGCGTGATTGTGAGGTTGATTCCCACTCCAGGAAATGGAATTTTTCATTTCCTGGGTTTGGTAACAAGGCAAAGCGCGGCGTTGAGTTCCGCCACTCAGCACGCAATGCCTTAATTCGGCGGAAAGTGGGGAACGGAGTGTCTTAACACTAGGTTCCCTCTGCCTACCCTGCTATATGCGGGATACAGCGTGAAGCTATGTATGTGTATATGTTATAATATATAAAAAATATATATAAATTTTCAGATTATGAAGACGCCGAGGCAGCCGAAGAGTAATTTTAGTATAGTTTAATTAGTTTTATACATTTTGTAAGCGTTCAAACGTTTGGAGCGTCCAAATATTTTAGTTTTATGATTATTTGCTACACATACATACATAACGTTACTCGAATTACTTTAGGTATATGTTATTTTATAATTATATGGTTAATTTCTAAATAAATACATATTTGTATTGTTATGTATATATGTATGTAAGATGATTTATATATGAAGTCTGGGAAAGTGGTGTAACTGAAAAAAAATATTTTTTTTATTAAATGAAAGTAATATTAAAAAAAAACTTTATCAGAGGCCCTCGTAGCGCAGTGGAATAGTGTCTAACTAAACGCAATTGGTTCTGGATTCGATTCCCAGTTAGGTTAAATGTTATATTTACAATATTTTCATTTCTCTGTTTTAGTAAGACATAATGTGGCGTTGAGTTACGTTATTCACAATGCGATATCTCAAATTCAGGCGTTAAGAAGAGAACTAACAGCTATGCCGGCTAAGCGTATAGTTCCCTTTTTTTAAAAATTTTCAGTTATACCATTTTACATGTGATCTTAAATATGCGTATAAACTATATGCTTGTCTATATAAAATGATAAATTCCCTACAAAATAAACTTTGAGTCAAATTATAAAGAAATAATCATAGAGTTTTGATACATGATACTATGGATGTAATGAAACGCACACTTTTATAAGCATTTTTATACAAATATCGAAAATAACTTAAAATAATAAATTAAAATTTTGCAAATAATTAAAATATATAGAAGAGAGTGCATTTGAAGAATTTTGTAACCATTTAAATAAACAAAAAATAATTTTGAGGCATTTCAACTAAATATTAAAAAATAGAAATATTTGTCCTTTGTATTATTGTTACATATATTGTATTTAATGTTATATATTATTATTATGGAGAAATATTCATTAAATAAAATTCTGCTAAAATAATCTAAATATCCCAAAATTTTTTTTTTAAATGTTGTATTTTAATTTCATTTTATTTTGGAACACAAAAAAATGAAATACATAAAAAATATTGCAAATTTTTTTTCAAAATTTTTCATAATAATAAATAAAAAAATCCAAGCCTTATGCTCGTTTACACAAATTATATTAATTATATATTTATTTATAATTTGTTATAATTGTTAAAGTAAATGGAACAATATTTTGTTATTAAATATATGTATTTTTGAATTTCATAAAATATTTTCTATAATGTTAATTGTCACTTACTCCTATCATTCATATATATATATATATATATATATATATATATATATATATATATATATATATATATATATATATATCCAAAAATGTACTATATGTTATAACTAACCAGCGTTAATGAAGACCAATCTGGATCTGATTCTGATATGCTGAATTATAATATCTCGCAAGAATTTTATTTTACAATTGACTGAATAACTAGAGTGACCATCGCGATGACCAAAATACAAGTTTCAACAACAGTTTTCATTGTCTCATGTATAAAAGCCAAATGTGCGAGAATCTTGTCAAATTGGGTTATGTAAAAAAAATGGGTCTAATAACATTGTATTAGATGTAACAAGTATGTCTGTGGAAAGTTTGTATGCAAAAAATGTATTGAAAACAACCGTGAATCAAAAACCGTTGATTTAAAAATTTCACAAAAAATGTATTATAATTCACCCGTCAAAAAGACGGACTTCAGTTTAATTAGGTATACGGCCGATACCCGTAAGTCTAGTGTTAAAGCGCTTCGACATTAAATATAAGGAGCAGGTTCGAATCCGATACGTCATATACGTATGACTTTCTGTGTTCTAAAAATATTTGTAATACTATTAGAAATCATAATCAATAGCGAGGGTATATAAAGACGATCGAAATGACCCTCCTCCATGTTCACCGTCGACTATCAACTAGAAAACATAGCTGACGTCATGACGTCACTCTAACCGATTTTCAATTTTAATTATTGATTGATTGAGAAATTGTAACTTATTATTTTTCATGATTTCTGAGAATCTAATATCTTTTGTAGATAATTTTATTTTAATATATATATATATATATATATTAATATTTATGGTGTTAGAAATAAGTGTCCCGCATATAAATGTAAGCTGTGTTTGCCAAATTGTGTAGTAAGATCGTAACATATGAGTAAGTTGAGACACGCTTTAACTGTGATTATTTCCTTGAGTGTATTCAAGTATTCAATAAACATATAAAAAAATAATATGTAGTTTTATCATTTCATTTTGAGTTAATTTTAGTATTATAATTTAATGATACACGTGGATTGTGGGTTCGAATCCCACTCCAGGAAATGTAAGTCAAGTATTTTCATTTCCTGGGTTTGGTAACAAGGCATAGCGCTGTGTTGAGTTCCGCCACTCAACACGCAATGCCTTAATGGCGGAAAGTGGGGTTCGGAGTGTCTTAACACGTCGTTTCTCAAGTTACCTCTGCCTACCCTGCTATGTGCGGGATACAGCGTGAAGTTAAGAAAAAAAATATTAATGATGCTTTGGTATAAAACAATCTATAACTAAGTATACAATATTTTATATCTGCCGGTTCAGACTCCCACATAGTATCCATCCATTCATCCCATAAAGGGGTTTCCTTGTAATTAGAAAGAAAATGTTGTGGGTTTGATTCCACTGGGCAGTATAGTTATTTTTAAATCATTTTTATTTCTCTGCACTGGTATGACAAAGTTACGCCACTCAAGATTATGCCATAATATTACACTCAGTGGCGAGGCGTTCATATAACTCGGTTCCCACCGGCTTGCCTAACTTTTCAAAGTACAAGTATAAGCCCTGAAAAAAAGAGCTCGCCAGTAAAGTGTGGAGCTCGAAAAAACAAAGTCAAACAAGGTGTGAGAGCTATAAAGAAGGTCGCCAGGAAAATTGCAAAAAAACAAGCTCTGACATCTATCTTCTTTAAATATATATACCGGCTTCCCTAAATATACATCGGCTTCCCTTAATTTACCGGCTTGCCTAACTAAAGTTTTTACCCCTCGCCACTGGTACGACTAAAGAGTATTTAATATTTATATTGACTAATTTGATATTTGGAATATGATTTGATGTTTAGCCGGCTGGCGATACATTGCTAAAAAACTATAGAAAGACGGTATAAATAGCATGCCAGTAGAACAGAGGGTTTACATCTAGTTGCGCTTTCGCCTGTGCCACACTGTATGAAGCACACTGATCATGGCGTCCTAAGGTGGTGATTATGTCGCTACTCCTTGGACTCAGCTTCCGCGACACATATATTATATCAAACTGGGAAAACTGATAGTCCTGGTACCAGATTCTCTCAGACTATCCTGAATGCTATGCGGAATAAATAATAAAACTTGTACAAGACCTTTTTTTTCTTTTTTTTTTTCTCCGTGAGGTAACCCAGTTGCGGGTAACCGCACGCTGTGAAGTGCTATGCGGTTTATGTGAGACTCATAACATCCTACTCGCTAAAACCCCACGGTAGTCCATCAATCTGCATCTTCCGAGGCCATGGGTACGTTGTCATACTCTACCACAGCCTCGAAGCAGATGCTCATATCGTTGAGCTCTTTACTTATTTTGCATTCACTATTATGACAACGAGCCCCAATAAACACGTCGTCTCTTCTCGAGAACTTGTACAAGACCTAGTCTATATCAATATAGAGAATTTCATCAATTTGTTTCTTTGATTACGTCATAGTACAAACTACATTAATTTATATAATAAAGTATTTTTTACTTATTCCATCATGATATAGAAGTAAGAACTTAGTGATTACTCACTCCATTTGTTTTTGGTCATTCAAAATCAATATATTATTTGAATTTTAAAGGCAAAAACTAGGATTCTTTATATAATTAGTTGTGGAATTGATTTTATTGTCATAAATTATTTATTATACGCCTGTTGTGGTGCAGAGGCACAAGCGTGCGACTGTAAACGTGACAGGTTGTGGGTTCGATACCCACTCCAGGAAATGGAATTTTTCATTTCCTGGGTTTGGTAACTAGGCAAAGCACGGCGTTGAGTTCCGCCACTCAGCACGCAATGCCTCAATTCGGTGGAAAGTGGGGAACGGTGTGTCTTAACACTAGGTTTTCAGGTTCCCTCTGTCTACCCTGCTATATGCGGGATACAGCGTGAAACTATGTATGTATGTTTGTATAAATTATTTATTTACATATTGAGACCTTATGTAACAACAAAACTGTATATCAGTTTTGTTAAACCAGATTGGAAAATTATATATTTTTTGACTACTTCACTTTGGCTTTTAAACGTACTTTAATACTATATGTTAAAATAATAAAGTACCTTTGACATGTACATAATAAAAAATTAAAATCTTCCTTTTCTAAGCGATCGACAGATCGTCGATATCCCATAGCTAAAACTCATCGTAATAAAATTATAAATGTAGGATTACATCGATGGGGTGGAGAGTGTAGGGGAGCACTATTCATTAATTTCTTGAACTTAGTAGTTAGTTCGGAAACGGGTTTTTTTATTTTACTAGTGTCCCCGTTGACGCGTTAACAACGCGTTGTCTTTAGCAATATATAATATGTCAGTTTATATAAACATGGATGTCAAACCACGGCAGTGTGTGTAATATTTATTTTATTAATTTAATATAATTTTATGTCTTATTAAAAAAAATATATTAACATTCTGCACTCCTTCTCTGTATAAACTATAAGTGTACCAAGATTCATGCTCCTCCGTTGGCGTAATTTTCATAAAAAGGGGTACAAAGTTTTTGCATCACGTATTTATATATAGATATCTATATTATAGTTATAGGAGAATAAAAAACTATATTTTACGTTTAAAAACTCCACGCAAAAGAAGTCACGGGATACAACTAGTGTTTACAATTAAAATAACTACAAATACATAAACCGTCAAATAAAACTCAAATCTACACTACAGTTTTATTAGGAAAACACATTTTATTACATTATAGTTCATTTATTTTAACAATTAATTAATGAAAGGAGTCGCGTACGTTTGTACCAACCACCACAAACTGCGACCATACTTATACTAACGATTGTTTTGCCACTGAACATATATATATATATATATATATATATATATATATATATATATATATATTTTTTTTTTATATATATATATATATATATATATATATATATATATATATATATATATAAAAAAAATAACCAAATTGTCCAATAAGAAAGTACATGTCATAAACAAATACATACTATATAAGCAAAAAAAAAAAAACTGAACCGATTTCGATGAAACTTTCGACATTTGACAGGCAATTGTTTATGTATATACAGTGGCACAAACAATCCTACTTAGCAACCTGAAACTAAATATATTCAGTTACCATATGTAACTAACTATCATCTACATATATTACAGGACGTAGTAGTGTTTACTCAATTGCGATTTGCTTTAATATGTGCGTTTTTATATATATATTAGAATATTATCTTTTACAGGCAATATATTATTTATTTAATAATGAAAAATTATTTGCTATATATTAATTAAAAGCTTCGCTTCAAGCTAAGAAGTTAGACTTCAAAATGAAATTACCTGTATTAGACAATGTCTAATGTTATACAAATATATATATATACATATAATAATAAAATTAATGACAGAATACAATAAAGTATTTTTAAATCGCTTTAAATTTGATTATTATTAAAAAAAAAAAAAACAAACAATATATATATACTATAATGTATAATGATTTTTATAATACGACATAACTACAGATTATACACGCAATTACAGTAACAGTCTTAATTTCACGTCCATCGTTTTAACATAACCTAATTTAACTAACAAAAAAAAAAGAAATCCAAAATAAAAAAAAAAAATTGCAATTCAACAAAACTAAAACAAAAAGTTGTGCTTCTTTCAATATAAATACTAAGTTTGGGTCAACGTAAAAACTAATGTAGACATAGTAATAATAATATATAATATTATAAGTATAATTCTAAAAATTAAGTCTAAATATATATTACTTTGAATTAGACAAGTGACGTTTGTTCTGTATAATTCAGCTATTAATTATTATACATTTATATTATATAAGAGGATATCTGTCTGTTTCTTTAAAGGACAAGTTTGCAATATCTATGAAAAGTGCATTTTCAAAAGAAAAAAGCTATTATTTGAATTTTATTGTTTAATTAATAATATGTCTATTATTCTATAAAACACTTACATTTATTTCGTAACGGAATCTGGAATATACGTCTACTATGCGTAATGTCAAATTTGACAGATCAAACGTCAGCTGTCATTTAAATGTCAATGTCAAATCGCAGTTGACGCGAGCACGCGACTACGCCGGAGCGGCGCCTGGTCACAGACAAAATTATTTATAACAACCATTTTGAAAAAAAAAAACTAAACTTCGACTGCAACCGTAAACGGAATCAGATTTTGATTTTGAAACCGGCAGAAAGACAATACTATTTGTTTAATAAACCTATTTGAAAACTGGCAAGTGTATACAAGTTATAAATCCCAAAAAAAAAAAAGACAGCAGATAAAAAATCAAAATCCGAATTCGTCAGTGGCGACCGCTCACATTTGTAGTAATAAAGAAAATGTTAAAAACAAAAAGGTAGATTTACCATCACGCGGTCGTGAGCACGACGGGCTTGGTGTCGACGGTGCCGTTGACCTCCGCGTCGGCGGGCGGCGCGGGCGGCGCGGGGGAGGGCGCGGGGGGCGCGGGCTCGGTCTGGTCGGCGGCGGGCTGCGCGTCGTCCGCGAGGTCGGCGTCCGCCTTGGCCTCTCCGTCGGTGCCCTCCTGGCTGGATGTGTCTTGAGATTTCTCGGAGTCGGTTTGTTCCATTGGCTCATCTATTTGTTTATCATCTTTGTTTTCTTGTGCTTTGTCTGGAGATAACACAGTTATTTTAAAATTTAAAAATGCTAGCTGTAGTAAAACGAAAATGGTAATAATGTAAACAAATTAAACAAATGTGTTTTTTACTTCAGAGACATTGTGTATTAAATGACGGTTTTTAACACCGCACTGTAAAATGATAATAATTTAAATATGACCATTCTGCCAAATGCACCTCAAACCTACAACTAATGACATTTACAATCAAATGCTATCCAAGTGTATCCCCTGTTATCTTATGTGCATAAGTATACCCTCATATGGTTTTTTTTTAATTATAACAACATATAAATAAAAAAAAAACAAAGTATTTCTCCTCACCAGTGTCGTCAACTTCCATCGGCGTTTCCGTTTCCGGTTCCGTTTCAGGTTCTTTTTTCTCATTACCATTTACCTTCTGCAAATAAATATAATAAATTAATTTATTATATATAAAAAAATCACTAACTTCATTCTACTGACATTACAGGACAACACAATTATATTAAAAAAAACTTTTTTTTTAATAAATTAAACCCACATCCTTACAATTCTAACTACAATACCTTCACCTAAATTAAAAAAAAAAACTAAAATAAAAAAAATATCTAAAGAACTATACTAATAAAACAAAAAACCTAATTAAACTATATATATAAAAATATATTCTTATTAAAGTGTTATTCAGACACTTAAGATAAATAATATTTTAGTAACAGCAGGATTCGAACCCAAGTCTCCCATCAAAGTTCGAAGATGTGCAGGTTCGAAACCTGCCACATGTATTATTCCATATATTTCTTAAAATGTTATTTAAACAATTAATAGAATATACAGTAATGAAATAAAACCTAGTTCCGACGCGCCTTTTTGTTGGTGCTGGAAACACTGGACGTCGTCGATTTCGGCACTTTTCTTTTTTTCTATTAATATTTATTTATTTATATTATTTTTATTAATGAAAAAAGAAAAAATAAATTAAATATCTTTTAACTACTATTTTGTAGATTGGAATTTTGGTATATCCTTCTACATAAAAAAAAATCTCAGTTTTTAAATATCTATCCAAGCCTGTAGTAGCTTCTCGGACTGACAATACTGACATATCTATTACCTAGCAAATCAAACATAATTGAATTTCGTCTATTAGAATAACGAACATTTTTTACTAATGGTAAAAAGAGAGAATCTAATGTTTCAACACTACATTCAATTTTTAGCACAATTGCTATTGAGACATTGCATTAAAAAATCATTGAAATATAAATTCCTCTGAGTGGGAATCGAGCCCACAGCCCTGGGTTAGTAACATTTTTTAGCAACAGGTCTATCCAAATTTTAAAACTTTATGGTGGGCCCAAAATAATACTTCTTAATAGTATTTTTTTTCGGTAGAGCTTAATATATAAGCGGGAGAATATTTGTATCTATAAAATAAGCGAATGCTTGGCAGAATGCAAAAAAATTTTAAGCAGGCCGCGGGTTTTCACCTCTGGCCTACACAGCCAAACACCACGCAAAGCCACTGTGCTACTATAGTGAATATTCATAATAATAACTAAACATAACACACTTCTGGCTTCTCCACAGCCACATCGGCAGGCTGAGCACTCGACGTGGAAGATATTTCCTCATCCTGTTCTTGTTTTTTCTGTCTTTTGTTCGGTCTCTTTTCCTCTTTCTCCACATTCTCCACTTTACTTTCCTCCATCTCCTTGTCTGGTGCCGGTGACGCTTCCTTTTGGGCTGTGGGGTCTTCCTGTAATAGAAAATTATTTGTTTTTAATGTTTATACAACATATATTTATAATGACAACATATATATTGATGTTGTGGACATTGCGAAAGTTAACGCCGCATTAGTAGAAATTAGCGTCGGCAGAGGAAAGAAAATGGATTTAAAACATACATATTATTGTATTTAAATATAAATAATACAATAAAATAATAAAGAACATTATTAAAAAAATAATTGTGGAATGAATTAAGCTCGAATGCATAGAATTATAGAAAATCCAACCAATTTAACTTATAGAATAGATTAGATGCAAGACACTGACAAGAAAAACAAATAAGTTATGTTTATGGATCTACAACTAATCAAAGCCAAAAAAAAAATTAAATAAGAAATAGCAGTGGTACTTTTTTTTCAATAGCACACAAATTAATCATAAAATACACTATGTTCCATAACTTGCACTATAAAGCATGACAATAAAAAAATTCCCATAGTAACCTGCAATAAGACAGAATGTTGTCCCCCAGCGGACACCCTGAGCGCCACAGTGAGCGCGCTGGGAGGGGAGGCGGGGCACACGTGCGCGGGCTCGCTGCAGTCCGCGCTGGCACCTGTACCGAGCTGCCCCTCGCTACCCATACCCCATGCGTATACTTCACCTGCGAAATTATTATGATTAAATAATTATAATAGTTTATAATTAGATTTTGGAATTCGGTATTAATATATTGGAAACCATTTTTATAAATTGAAAAAAAAAAAAAATGTTTCCAAGAGGCGCAGGTTCGAGTTTACTCATACAGCAGGGGAAGTCAGAGAGAGCCTAGTGTTAAAACACTTCATGCCCCGTTTTCCAGCCGAATTCAAGATTGCGTGTTAAATGTTGAAACTAAGGCAGGCAAAGAAAATAATTAAAATATAATTACTATCAAATGGGCATCGAACCCACATACACTCTAGTTAAAAAAAATATTACTTAAACTAAGTATGTTATAACATTTTATAATTATTAAAATAACTCATATTAATAATATCCAATACAAAGAGACATCACAATAAAAAAAAAACAAATTATCTGTACTCATTAAATTAAAGCGTGTGACAGTAAACGCGACAGGTTGTGGGTTCGATGCCCACTCCAGGAAATGTAAAATTTAGTATTTTCATTTCTTGGGTTTGGTAACAAGGCAAAGCGCGGCGTTGAGTTCCGCCGCTCAACACGCAATGCCTCAATTTGGCGGAAAGTGGGGAATGGAAATATTGAAAGAGAGTGGAGTGTCTTAACACTAGATTCTCTGGTTCCCTCTGCCTACCCCGCTATATGCGGGATACAGCGTGAAGTTAAAAAAAAAAGTTAAATACATAAATAGAAACAAAAAAAATATTCTAAATTGTATATTAAAAAAAAAAAGAACAAAATATATTACCTGAATCAGTGACTGCAAAAGAATTACTGGTGCCAGCGGCAATACTGATACACTTCTTGTTCTGTAACTTGGGGATGGGCTCTAATACTTCAGCGTCACCTGATTTCTCGCCTAGACCTAATCTGAAATTTTAAAAATAACTTTTAGTTTTATTTATATTTATATAGATTTTATATATATACTGTCTCTGTCATTTTTTAATTATCTAGTAGCTTTTTCAGTCATTATTTTTTAAAATATACATTTCTTAAATGTCTATTTTAACCAATCTATTGGAAAGTTATGAATTAATTTTAAATTATGAATAGGCAATTATTTTTTTTTATTATTCGTAAGTAATGTAAGTAGTCAAATAACTTAAATTACAATTAAAACGTACCAGTTGACATTGTTCAATAATGGGAAACGGAGTGTCTTAACACTAGGTTCTCAAGTTCCCTCTGCTTACCCTGCTATATGCGGGATACAGCGTGAAGCTATATATATGACATTGTTCAATAATCAAAATTTTTAAATTTTATTTATATTTGATGCCTGTCATGACGCAGAGGCACAAATTTGCGACTGTCAACGCCACAGGTAGTGGGTTCGATTATCATTTCAGGAAATGAATATATTAAATAATATTTAGTGTTTTAATTTCCTCGCCCTGATAATATGGTAAAGCGCGGCGTTGAGTTCCGCCACTCAGCACGCAATGCCTCAATTCGGCAGAAAGTGGGGTTAACACGTCGGTTCCTCCTGCCTACCCTGCTATGTACGGGATACAGCGTGAAGCTATGTAAGCACCTGCCATACTCGCGCCGCCCGAGCGCGTGCGCGACGCCGGCCGCGTCCACCGCCAGCGTGTGGTGCTGTCCGGCCGCGACTGCGCTCCACGCGCCCGCTGCAGCTCCTTCAGCACTGAACGCGTCGCACCATGTGGGGGAGAATATTGCCGTTTTGCGTTTTTCTCCTGTTATACCTGTGAATTTAGTTCATATTTGTTGTTATCGTGTAATAATTAAAGTAAGTAGCAGTGGCGAGAGGTGAATATTTTAGTTAGGCAAGCCGGTAAATTAAGGGAAGCCGATAAATTAAAGGAAGCCGATGTATATACTTAGGGAAGCCGGTAATTTCTAAGGAAGCCGATAATTTTTAGGGAAGCCGATATAATTAGGGAAACCGGTATAGGATGTCAAGGTAAGTAATTTTACTTTCGAATATTGGCGATAATTTTTTTTTTTTCATTTTTAGGACCTATAGCCGGTGGGATTCGAATTGTATGGACGCCTCACCACTGCTAACCAGTAACATAACAGTAAAGATTCAAAACTAATAATAATTTCATACAACATAAACATAAAACTGCAATATTTACCCAATTGTCCGTAATTATTAAGTCCCCACGCAAACATTTTGTCGCTGGTGGCGTCCAGTGCGAACGTCGCGTGGTAGCCCGCCCAGATACGGGACGCGCCCGACTTTAACATCACCTTTGATGGAACTAGCAATGCACCTGGATAACAAAAATAACAAATAGAATTTATATAAGAAAATTAAAAAAGTAAAAAAAATTGTGGGATTCTTATCTCCAACCAATAGCACTTACAGTCAAACACTGTACCACTGCGCCACGATGATCATACAAAAAGATGATAATTCAAATGATATCAAATATTAAGTGAAAGATTATTATAAAATTAGTAACATTTAGACGGATTTGAAACTGCACTTCGTGGTTAACAAGTACAATAATTGTTGACTGTATATCTTGTGGCTGTAAATATCACCTAATAGCCTATATATATATAAATTATTTTTCTTTTACACTTTGGAAAGACAAAATGCAACATTGAAATCTGTCACTCAATTAAATAAATATTATTAAATAAAGACTTACTGAATCCCTGTCTGGTTTCCCTGGAAGCTGATCTTTGAGATAATCTGCCGAGCTGGCCTTGCTCTCCGCAACCCATTGTGTACACTGAGCCTGATGTCTGCAATCAAAATGGAAATTAATTCATTTAATAACAACACAATATAATATAAAAATATTAATTAAATATGCATATACACCAAGTCATTGACTCAAACAAGACACATTTTATTATTATAGTTACCAGGCATTAAATGAGAAATGAGAGGGATTCAAAAATCTGATATAATCATATAACATATTTTTAATATTGCAATATTTATTATCTGTGTCTTAAGACATTACTATATAATGCTTTTGTGTAATTCGTATAGTGACTTCTTTTTTAACTCATCTCCACTTAACACATAAATAATCTACGTTATTAAAAAAAACCAAATACATACAGATAAAATAACAAGATGGTCGCCACCAGAGGCTATAGCAACAGCCGGTTCACCGATGTCCACTTTGATTGGTTCTCTACATGCTTTGCCTTCACGACCTCGCACTACTAGGCCCATGCTGCCATGTGAATCCTGAAATTAAAAAAAATAAAATTATCTATTATTTATTTATAGATTCAGTTTTATAGTAATAAAAAGTAATGAAACAAATTGAATTAAATACATTGTATTCAATGTGTCAGTGTATTGGGTAAGTTATTCAGTGACATAGTAGTAATCTAGTTAGTATGAAGTAAGTTAGTCAATAGCTTGTCGTGGCGCAGAGGCACAAGTGTGCGATTGTAAATGCGACAGGGTGTGGTTCGATTTCCACTCCGGGAAATGGAATTTGTAATTTCTTGGGTTTGGTAACGAGGCAAGGCGCGGCGTTAAGCTCCCCCACTCAGCACGCAATGCCTCAATTCGGTGGAAAGTGGGGAACGGAGTGTCTTAATACCAGGATCTCTCTATCTACCTTGTTATATGCGGGATACAGCGTGAAGCTTTGTTAACTTAATCAATTCCACTGCTTTATTCACAATATAGATAAACAAGTACTAACCCTGAAGGCCCCCCACGCGTACACGTCCCCGTCGGCGAGCAGCGCGGCGGAGTGCGAGTCCCCCGCCGCCACCGCCAGCGCCGCGCGCGGCAGCGACACCAGCGCAGGGGTGCCCTCCTCCGTGTCCGACGAGGTAGGGCGCCCTAGGGCTCCCTCGTCGTTACACCCGAACGTCCACACCTGCGGGGAAACATTATTACACTCATAATAACAATAAGGAATATCTCCTAGTGCATGCTGCTATTTTATATAAATTACAAATAGCCGTTTCAGTTTAAAATATTTTAAAAAGGTAAATGAAAAATTTACTATGAATTCTATTATAATATTATATCAGTAACTATATAATTATATTTTGTAAACTTTTATGTGTTCTTCAAAATAAAAACCTTAGCACCCAGGGAAAAAACAGTAGTAAGTAAGTAAGTAAAGTAAATCAATATTTTTTTTTTCTTTAAATTTATCCACACTTATTATGCTTACTAACACCACATTCTTTGAAAAACCAAAAAAACATACAAATTTATTTACATGGACTATAAAACTTTTCCAAAAATATTTTAAGAAACATACTTTCATAAGAGACAAACAAAATATAAAATTATTAAAACAAAAAATTATAAATATGTAGATGTCATCATGACACAATAGAATAACGTCTGATTGTAACTCAATTCATTGAGAATTCAATTTAAAGAAATAATCACAATTATTAAAGATATATACTTCACTCTGGTAAGGCAAAACAAATATTCTTCTATTATAAGACTTCTATTTCTGGCAGAAAGCAATGAATGGAGTGTCAACTTTATAAAGTACTCTCTAACTACCCTATGCTATAAAGCGTGAAACTTTTTTAGATATAACAAAAGAACAACACAAAAAATAGAAACACACATGTTTGTAAAAAAGTGAGATAATTCTGTAATGTTTGCGTTTATGTATTTATAACAAAAAAAAAATAAATAACATATAATAAAAAATATAGTCATAATAAAATATAAATAGATAATTATATATAAATAATTGTCTAGACAATGGTGACGTCAATATGACGTTTATTTAACGCCAAATCCTAAATCATCGTGTATTGACTAATAAAAGCGATAATTATTTAAATATAATCATAGTAACATCTTCTTCATAATAATTCTTATGAAAATGAAATCAAAACCCTTCGCGTTCCTCATGTAAATAATATGTTGCGTCATAATGACGTATGTGTAATAGTATAAAATAAAATACGTGTATACAATGATCGTGTTGCTACGTCAAAATGACGTATATAGTAGTACAAAAAATTTACTTTTCCATCAGAGTCCAAGGCAATAGTGTGCATGCCGCCGGCACGCGCGTCCACAATCTTATTGCCGAGAGCCGCCACATGTTTGAATCTGGGGAAAAAATTATATATTTTTAAAAACAAATTTAAAAAAATATAATTCACTAGTCGAATATCGCGTTTAAAGTTAGTCACAATAATTGCGTCAAAATGACCTCAAATTGCTTTTAAAAAAAAAAGAAACTACATACACTTTAAAAAAATCAACTTGATTATATTGGGAAAAACAAGTTCATATAGAATACTCATCAAATTCGGACGCACGTACAAATTTTTAAACAAAGTTTTTAAACAAAGTAACAAGTGGGTCAAAATGACGTTTGAAGATTTTTTTTATTAATTAAATATCGGTGAAGGTTACAAAAGCGTATAAAAAACATGATTACTTATACAAGAAAATACTAAAATAGAAAAATAATACAATATGCTTAAGCAGTTTTTGTGCAGCAAAGATAAGCTTTTTATCCTTTGTGGGAGACATGCTTATAAATTACTGACACGTGTTGAATATTGAAAGTTAATTTTGACTATATTTAGTATTGGGAATAAGATTTCAAGGCCATCGTGACGCAGTCGAATAGGGGTTGACTGTAAATGAGATGGGTTGCGGGTTCAATTAAATTAGCTTTTTTCAAGCTCTGTATGTGTTGCTATGGAAATAGAAAAATAAATTAATAAATAATATATCAATTTAATACAATATTAAGGAATGAAAATTTAATATACAATAAAACTCATATCAAGAAAACAAATATATATTTTTAGTTTCACGGTTTTCCCGGATAGCAGGTGTCAGTGAGACCCGAGTGTGAAAAACTAAGTCCACTGCTTTCCATTTAAACTTGAAACACATAGCGTCCTAAACTGCAGAATTAAACGCCGCAATATTTTACCACTAATAAATAATAATTCCTCGACGGCCTTGATAAATGCACATTTCATGCAATTTTTAATATAAACTTTAAAGTGCGCAAGATTATATCTTTAAGTCCAGTTATCTTTTATCTTAGATTAGATCTTTAACTTCAATTTTCTTCAATTATGTTAACAAAGTCCTACATTTGTTGTATCTGTTATCAGCACTTCGAACGACTTTATACAAAAAGTTATTATTGTTACATATAATAAATAACTAGGCATATTCCGCGACTTCTGTTGAGTGGATTATAAACATAAAAACCCGGTTTTGTTCTCATTTTAGTGAGAATTTCGAGAAAGCCTTTCTCAATCTCTCCTCCGGGGAGCCTCCATATCAAATTTCATCTCCAGTCTGTCTGTCAGTCACATAATAACACAAGTGTTTTCTATATAGATATAGTAAGACTCCACTATGGCATAATTGAGAAAAAAAAATGTATTAAATAGTAACAGATTTTTTATATTATTTTGAATTTTTCCAACATGCCATATGTCTATAATAAGGCAAGTCTTGCCGCTAGCTACCAAATGAACTTTCATAAGGGTAAGAAATGCACAAAAATCCTATAACATTATAAATGTTTAAATTTTAAAAAGGATGTTATAAATACTGCGTGAAAGATCTAGACGAAAATTAACTTTACCTATACATTTGAATAACACATACATTTGAATTTATAAAGACTTTTTGCATACTATAACAATAAATATCTATTAAAATATAACTTACTTAGTGGTCTCAATGACATCTTCACCTAAGCCCAATTGCCCAACATCTCCTTGTCCGCATGTGAACACACAACCCCTCTTTTTGGGCGCAGCTGGTATTTCTAACTGGATCGCTGTTGAGCAAAAAAATCATTAATATTATGAAAAAAAATAAAAAATGGTTTCAAAAAAGGAACTACGGAGACTCTCTCGGACTATGCAAGCAAAATAGTACTGTATATATTATCTCTTACTTGCCAAATAACAAATAGTATTTTCATTGCTATATCAAAATTCCATTGTTACAACTATTGTTGCTAGCATAAATGCAGAGATTTTTTTTTTAAATTTCAAGACTTAAGTAATGATTATTCTACAATAACAATTATTATAAAAAGTTTATGTAAATATTTAGTTGTTAAATTACAATTATTCAATTTATAAAATTGAATAATTATATATTAATCTGTTTTGTATTAAAAGAGAAGAAACTATCTAAAGAGAATAAACGGGAGCATGGAACAGAACCTGGGACTTGCAATCCAAGTGTAAACATAAAGGGTCCTTTTAAAATATATATCAATGTTTATTTCCACTACCCAAGCTCTTCTCTCAACTTAACCTAGCAATAAAACATGAAACTTTTTATCTGTATACTAACAATATAATTACAATTCTAATTATGAATAGCTCATTAGACAATTTCGACACAGATAATTGTAAACTACCATCAAGTAATTATATATTCAATTCATAAAATAAAAATTATTTTTAATACCGCAATAAACAAGAATTAATAAAGAGTGGTGTGGTGAAGTAGGATAGTGTTTGATAGTTGAGAATTCAATCCATAAATCTATAATAATTATACATATATTTTTTGTTTTGTTAAGAAATAGCGGCACAACATTTTGCCATACAACACACTATATCTAGAAAGTGGGTGCTAAGTGGAGAACAGAGTTTCTAATCACATTCCCTACTATAATCTCTATTACCCTCCCATATATAAACAAATAGGAAAAACTACATAACATAACATCTAGTTACAACATGAAATAATTAATTCATGTATCATAATTCATTTGTATTAAAACCATTTTAATTTGAACTACACCAAGCTTATAGTTATATACAAAGCGGAGATCAAGTTATATTTGACATGATTTTCCACGGCATTGAGTAAAGTAATGACTTTGTAGATAGGAAACAATTATGTCAATATGTCATGAGGTTTATTATCATCATCTTTTGAGTGACTAAGCAGTTTAGTTGTTAAAAAAATGTTTATATTTCTAACAATAACATTTAGATAATTTTTTTAATTATTAATTGAATATTCCAATAATATTTAGTAATTGGCTACATAATTATGTTCTTCCATTTTTTTAAAGTGTAAAATAGTGTATTAAAAGTATTTAAAACAATGAAAATAGTGAGTCTCATCAAAACAGGTAGTTATCGTTGTTGCTAAACAAAAACTCACTATAATTATATACAATCTGAATTGAATGGTTATCTATGACATTGTCATGTTATTACCATATTGCTACGAGTTATTTTCCATGTTTTATCTCTAACGCTATTTGCGGTTTAAGTGCTTAATAATATAAAAAAATATATTGTATGATCGCAATACCTACTAAATTAGTGTAAAATGGGAATGTGGCTATAAATTATATGAAATCAAGGTCAACCCTATAAACACAGCGCTAATACTATTAGAAAATAGAATGGCAAACACTTGACGCGTTTAATGCCGATAATTCGTCTAACCTCAAAATATTCCATTTCAAACATGCTTACGTAACTCTAGCAAAATATATTTAAATTGTAACAAAAATGAAGCTCATCACGAACCTAAAATGGAAATAGAAACATAAATAACGCGTCGCGTTTGAGCATTAAAAACAAAAAGGCGCCAATAATACCCCAGTATTATGGTCTGCATTTCCCGCCATCATGATTTGACAGGTCATTGACGTCGGACGGAATTGTAAAGAAAACAAGTGCTATAACATTGCTACAAGTACTGACCTCCGCGTTTTTTCTTATTCTTCGGCCCCGTCGATGCCGTGGCAGCGGAAGATTTCGACGCTGAACGTTTAACGCCTCGCGCCGCCGGCATTATGCCTGCAATATTGCAAAGGACGCGTCAGTAAACACACGGAGCGCGGCAAACGTTTGTTGGCCGATGCCTTCGCACTGATGACGTTCTCGCTGCCTTTTTAATTGCATTAGCGTATTGTTTCCATTATGCCAGCCTTTGCACCAATAACGAGGCTACGGCCTCATAGATTTATGCGAAGCGCAGATAGGTTATATTATGCGTTTGTATAGCACTACACCGAGAACAAACAACGCACCAATGTCGTACGAGAAAATGTTATGACATATCAGAATAATTTACTTACTGTTTAATAGTTAAGGGAAATAGTAATCCAAATTACTAACAATTAAATGATATCACTAAAGAATATGAGGTGACGTATTATTTCAACAGAGTACAAATCCCGTGCATCTCCTCCGTTCGCTTCGCTTGGCCTACGTACCACAGATAAGATAAAATATAGAGGCAATCGACAAGTGATGTCATCGGCGCCACAGATTATAAATATTGTTTATGGTAACATGTTATTGATTTAATTAATGATGATGATGATTTGATTTATTATATTTTTTGTTGTTATATTAAATATAGGTTATTTTATTTACTAAATCAAAATATTTTATAAGCAGTAAGTAAATACATTACAATACAATACCGATAAAGGGATTGCTTAGGCAAAGTTACAAGGAAACTGACATAAAAACTAACTCGAAAATATAAAAATCGGAAGTATAAGTATATATTTCTATTTAATTAAAAAATTGTGATATAAAATAGGAAATTATTATATTTATATATAAATCTGTGTAATGGTATTGCTTATTTTTATTTCTCTTTTTTAAAGCTATATAGTATAAAGCATACTCTTCAAACACATTTAAATACTTTATATTTATATATTACTTAGACTTCTTCCAATGTCAACATCATTGTTGGTGGCGTCAGAATTGATGTCACCCGGAGCATAAGTAAAGTACATACCTCGGAATTATTCTGGTCAGGTGGTCGACGCTCGCTGCCCCTACTGTGACAATTGTCTGGAGAAGACAACCCAGCACACGCTAGAAGTGTGTCCAGCCTGGGAGTCACAACTTTGCATGTTGCGCTACGTAATATGGGACGATCTCTACTTGTCTACCGTATTGTTTTCAAGGCCATGGACAGTTGTGTGAGGTTGTGGGACACGGTTCGCTCCTTCTATGAGGTAGTGGTGCTTGACATGGAGGCGGTGGAATAGGCATAATTTATGTAATTAAATCAACTTCACGCTATATCCCGCATAGTAAGTTAGGAAGAGAGAACATAGTGAGAACAAGACACTCCCAAATTCAAGACATTGGGTGTTGAATGGCGAAACTTAACGCTGTGATTTGCCTTTACAGACAAGAAAAATAAAAATAGTTTGAATTATTTCATAATGGGGACGTTCGCTTCTTTAGACTTTTTTTTTTAGCTTCGCGCTGTAATATAGCAGGGTAAGCAGAGACTAGGCTCTAGTGTTAAGACACTCCGTTCTCTTTAGATTTGAACCTACTATATTGTCTCACAGTTAAACTTACAGGCCATTTAATTGCGTATTTTATATTTAAATCTAAATTGTATTATTTATTTTAATTAATTCTATTAACATATTTTTTGTTTCCCTTCTTATTTTAACTGTCTACTGTTTTTAGGTAAAAATTTATAACTTTTATGTTAGTTATAACAAAAAGAAACGTAACATTTGCATTGCCTTATTAAAATGCTGATTTTGACGTGTACATTCTGATTTATATTTAAGTATTGCAGTTTATATGGTAATCTAGACGTATGATTGCAGCTGTTATTGTACCAACGTGTACCAAGACGCTTTTGGGGAATATCCAAAATTGGAATATATTTATGAATAAGTACCTAAAACCTGTCTATATGTCGTGGCTATATTAATTTTACGATTAACTAACTGACTCGTAGTATAGATTGATCTATTCGATTATAACCGTACATCGTAGGTTGGAATTTCAATTAAGATTTTTATCTTTTTCATGTGAGTAGAAACTTTTGGAAAATGGTGATTTAAAATTATATTCATGTACGTTTTAGCATTTCGTTCCTAATTTAGTTTATTTATTATTGATATTTTGGCTATTTGAAGGTAAAGGTTAAGTAATCATTCCATTTATAACTAGTTGATTTACAATTTATTTATATCGTTGATCAATATCTTTTGATGCTTTGTTACGGTTTAATATGAAAAAAAAAATTCCAAATATTGAAGAAAATCCGGAAGACGTTTAATTCGTAGTAATATTTATTTTGTTTTATGTATTCCACGCTATAAGTCGTACTTACATATTCAACATTAGGTATCTATGTGTTCTTAAATTATAGGCTAGGTTCCCTCTGGCTACCCTGCTACAGCGTGAAGCTATGTATGATACTGAGTGACGTAGCAACACCGCGTTGTACCAGAGCTAGGAAATAAAGATAATTCAATCATTTCCCAAGTGCAAACCAAACCTTTAACACTATGTCGCTGTCCCACTTAAATTTCTAAAAATCAATTATTAAAATTACTTATGATTATTTTTATTTTTTAGAATTTGTGGCGTTAAGTTTTTCTATTCTCTCTCTCTTTGCATACAACCTAAGTGGTATAGACTAGTGTGTTTACCCGACTGTCAGAGGAGGGTTATGTTTTTTGCGCGTATCATGTATGTTTGTAATATTCTTTATTATCTCATATCTTCCAAACTCCTGGACCGAATTATATAATTATGATGACGTTAGATACATATTGACACTCCAAGTGTTCTTAGATATGTGAAGTCACTTTTAATTCAATATGGCGCCCTCTAGAGGCAATTACGTCATGAATAAAAACAAAAAAATCGTTGATGGGTACAGTGTGGGGAGACACATGATAAGGTAAGTACTTATCAGTGAGAGGGGTGTAAATAAATAAAGGTAAGCCGATATATTTAGGGAAGCTGCTAAATAGATGTCGCTGGCTAGCGGCTATCAGTGACGAGGCGTGCATATAACACGATTCTCACCGGCTTATCTTTTGTAATTTATTAGCAGGTTAGAAATATTACGATATCTAAAAAAGGTCTCCAAGATGATTGTGAAAATGAAATTGCAAAAAAACAGCACTACAAAATAATAAGAGCTGAAAAAATATACCTACCGGCTTACCTTTATGTATCGGCTTTCCTAATTATACCGGCTTCCCTAAGTATACCGGCATCCCTGAGTATACCGGCTTCTCTAAGCATACCGGTTTCCCTAGACCTATCCGTTATTAATTAATTATTAAATTTTTACTCCTTGGCACATGCCACAAAATTACTCATAATTTCATATTACGACAATTTTTACAGTAGCATCTGGTCACAGGTAGACTCTCAGGTCATATAATTAGAAATAATTATATGCTATTAATAAATATCGTAAAAACAAGACTTTACTTTTTATAGCCCTAGCAAGCGAAATTACTGGGGCTACATACATACATACTCGCTTCACGTTGTATCCCGCATATAACAAGGTAGACAGAGGGAACCGACGTGTTAAGACACTCCGTTCCCCACTTTCTGCCGAATTGAGGCATTGCGTGCTGAGTGGCGGAACTCAACGCCGCGCTTTGCCTTGCTACTAAAACCAGGTAATGAAATATTCTATTTCCTGGAGTGGGAATCGAACCCACAACCTGTCGCATTGACAGTGGCACGCTTGTGCCTCTGCGCCACAACAGGCGTTAATTCGGCGGAAAGTGGGGAACGGAGTGTGTTAACACTACGTTCCCTCTGCCTACCCTCCTAAACGAGGGATACAGCGTGAAGCTAAAAAATTTTAAAAGTCATGGTATCTCACATAATAAAAACAATTGCCTTGAGAACTCCTTTTCTTTAAAGTCGGTTATAAAATGCTTCTCCATTCATATTACGATTAAATTTTACAGTAATCAGGTAAAAATATATTCATTTGAAATATATTAAAATTGCGAAATCAAAAGATGTTATTATAAAAATGTTTTATTAAATACAATACAATAAAACAAATTAATGAACTCATTAGCGTATTTCGTGTGGGTGTCACTGGGCGGGGCGACAAGCTCCGCCCACCTTGAAAGCCTTATAGCGCTGTCTTGTTCTCTCATTTTTGATATAGTAAAATTATTGTATTCTAATATTGTATTTAATTTATATATAGAGATAAGCTTTTCGACCCCTTTTTATGTAAATTATGCGGTAAAAGGGTTAAAATTTGGCCTAATCAAAGTTTATCTCCAGAAGAAATGCAGAAAGTTAATATTTTTTTTTCATATTAATACATTAGAAATAGATTAATTTATAAAAATGAATATTGTACATATTACATTGTTTTCTAAACAGTCACTTTTGTATTAATTAAAGATGTTGCTAAGGAACGAGTGTTGAAAGCGTCGATGGACACTTTTTTTTGCAAAGAAAACATAATACATCTTAAGACATTTCGTCTCCTATCCTCATTCGAGTCGAACAGACGTTCAACCTAACTCCCTTCTAGTCCTAGTTTATGTAGGTATATACAAAACTTATAAATTTAGAAATCATACTATTATTTGCAACAGACAAAGCGCAGCGTTGAGTTACGTTACGTAATTACTAATTCGGGCAGAAAACAGAGTGTCTTTACAATATGTCGTATCTGTATCTGTTTTGGTTGTTAATTCAGAAGTTATATAAAATGATATAGAATATTCTTTATTTACTTAAAGTGGTTTAATGTGTGTTTAGTGGTTTAATATGGTGCTTTAGTTCTTGGACAGGATATAATGACGGGGATCCTGCAATTCTTTACAAAGAGATATGATAATGAATGTGACAATGGGATTCAAGTTTAATGTCTACTAAGAAAATGCGTGGCTATCGATATCGTCGATAAAAGAATTGAGATATAAATGAGTGCCAAGCTCTGTAGACAATAATGAAACGTAAGTAGGTATATACTTACGTATAAAACGCTTGAGTTATTGAGTGACTGACGACGTACAAGCAAAACCACTGACCATAGAAAGCTGAAATTTGGTATTTAACAGTGTCGTTGGCTAACAGAGAGGAGCATTAAGACAAGGATTCCCGAAATTCCTATGAAAATGGGAAAGAACGGGATTTTACGAGTTATAGTCCACGCAAACAAAGTCGTGGGCTACAGTTATAATATAACATAATTCTTGCGTTTTCACATACATGACTAGCCAAATCAAGACCTACCATACCAGTTAATCTAGTCTAGATCTACACCTACTTAGGAGACCTTAAACTCTCAATCGATATTTCATAATGATATAATTCCCATATCATTCACACAGTGTACATAAACATAGGTATATTCTACAAGGGTTAATTTAAAGGTAACAAAACAGCTAGGTAGAGTCGCGGGTGGTATCCAAGTGATGTAGAGTGTCGCGTTACGCCGCGGTGGGGCTTTTGAGGTGCTAGGGTGAGAAAGTTTTGCTTACATATAAAATATATTGTTTAAAATACTTTGTCCATAATATACTTATTAAAATTTTGTGTAGCTTTTTTTAAGCATATTGTCAAGACATAGTGTCTTCTATTATCTTGAGAAATTAAGTGCTGAGGCGTCCATACAACTCGATTCCCACCGGCTTGCCTAATTTTTCAAAGTACAAGTATGAAACGTAAAAAAAAAGAGCTTACCGGTAAAATTTGGAGCTCGAAAAATTTTTTTGCCAGAAGTAGCTAGGAAAATATTGTGCATAAAATTGCAACAAAACAAGCTCTGAAATCTTATAGACCTAAAACAAAAGAAAAATTACTAAATACCGGTTTCCCTAAATATATCGGCTTCCCTAAAAATTACCGGCTTCCCTTAATTTACCGGCTTGCCTAACTAAAATTTTCACCCCTCGCCACTGGTAGTCAGAGAGAGCCTAGTGTCAAGACACTCTGTTCACCGCTTTCCGATCGAAAGCGAGTCATTGCGTATTAAATGGTGTGACTCAACGCCGCGCTTTGTCATTCCTGAGATATTAAATTAATTTAAGTATGCCTAATCATTTCTCCTAGCAAGGTTTAAACTCACAACCAATCGAGTTTATAATTGGACTTCGTCCCACTACGCTATAATGTCCAAATGCATAAATAATATTTTCATTTTTTTTATTATTTTTTACATGAGAAACATACAATCAAAAAAAGCACTCTATGGTCGCAGGTAGACAGTTAACGACTACTGTAAAGAGTATGCTTAATCAGGTTATAATCGTTTTTTTTTTTACTCTATTTTGAATTGGCGACGCGCAATTAAATATATGAATTTATAGAAAATATAAAATTATAAATCGTAAAATATATTGATAATATATTTAAATTCATTTACACACAAATCAATTTCTTAATTCCACTAACTAGTCTAATAAAATTGGTAAAATTAAAATGTAATAAAACTTTTATAGGTGTGACATTCATTTTTATACAAATTTAAAAAAGAACCGCATTTATACTGATTTCATTGGTTTTCTATAAAATATTTAACTTTATAACGCCTGTCGTGGCGCAGAGGCACAAGCGACTGTAAACGCGACAGGTTGTGGATTCGATTCCCACTGGCATTGCGTGCTGAGTTGCGGAACTCAACGCCGCGCTTTACCTTGTTACCAAACCGAGGAAATGAAAAATTCCATTCCTGAAGTGGGAATCGAACCCACAACCTATCGCGTTTACAGTCGCACGCTTGTGCCTCTGCGCCACGACAGGCGTTGTAAATTATAATAATTTATAGTTATTATAATGGACGAGGTCATAAGTAAAAATATGGAAAAGGACACAGAGTACAGATCAAGTATTTAATGTTATATTATATTTAATAAAATAAATAGTGTCTAAAAGTTTAGGATACGCAAAACTTCCGACCACCTACACATTTCGGGGCAAATCAATAAATATGCTGCAGAAAGCGTCTACGATGCTGCCACAGTACTCGTACAGTTGATACAGCACATTATATCTTACCTGTACTTATAGTACACAATATAGATATGTTTATATTTTCATATATTTATACATATATACTAGTGTCCCCGTAAATGCGTTAATAACGCATTGCGTAGTGACGTATATGTCACTTTGTATAGACATGGATGTCAAACCATGGTAGAGTGCGTAACATTTATTTTATTAATTTAATGTGCTTTTTATGCATTATTTTTAGAAAATATAATCATTCTGCACTCATTCACTACATAAACTATAAATGTGCCAAATTTAATGCTCCTCCGTCCGCGTAATTTTCGTAAAAAGGGATCAAAAGTTTTTCCTTCACTTATTTATATATAGATATACTGATTAACGCTTTTTTGCGCATAGCTGAGGGTAGTCAGAAGGAAACTTAATGTTAAGACACTTTTCGCATAGACTCGAGACGTTGCGTATTAATTAGCGGAGTTCAACACCGAGCTTTGTTTTACTAGATCGGGACGTACGTATCGTAATAGGACAGCGTTTGACTGTAATCATTACGGTTGTGGGTTTGATTCTCACTCTAGGGAATGAAAATTTAAATACGTATAATAATTAATATTTTCATTTCCTCGCTCTTATTACCAGATGTAAAGCACGACGTTGAGCTCCGCCATTCAGTACGCAATGCCCTAATTCGGCGGATATTGGGGAATGGAAATGTTAAAAGAATGGAGTGTTTAACACTAGGTGCTCAGATTCCATCTGCCTACCCTGCTATGTGCGGGATACAGCGTGAAGCTAAAAAAAAGAAGCAATGCACGGTCACGTTTGACACTAGGTAGATTCTCTCTGCCTACTCGGCGGGAAAAAGTGTGAACCTGCTTCTTTATTTCTTTTTTTTTCTTAATTTTTTTTTAAGTTCACGACGCCAACTGACGATGGATGTGGGTAGGAATTGATTCTGGTTGGTTATTTTTGTATAAAGGAACTTTCTCAATTTGTTTTGATAAAGGTCATAATTTTTTTGACATTTAAAAAAGAAGCATGAAAGTTGTTACTTTTTGATAAAATTATTTAATTTCAACTTTGAATGAAGTGCTCAACTTAAGAGACTTTATCCATTTTCTTTCTGCTGTAAAGACATTACGTAAGAGTTGAATTATCACATTCACCATTAATTTTCTGTCGCTTAGTGCATCTCTCGCTTATAGCAGAATGCTCTGTGAGAAATTAGTAATAAGACAATCCATGCCAATTCTAAAATGGGAAAATAAAAATAGTTTAAATATAATTATATTCCCGCATGAGGATCGAACACATAACCTTCGCTCGGTCAGATACTGTCCTACTGCGCTAACATGACCTCGTAATTCACACAACAAATTAAGTGCCCATTTGAATAATATATTTTATTATAATTTATTGTTTGTACTTACACTTATTTAATTTAAAAACGTGGCAAAACCCTTAGGTGGCCTTTATACGGTATAATGTGGACATTAAACAAGATGGTGGAATTCCGAGAATCCGCTCCAGCTGTCACGGGGACGCGGGAAAACGATCAACAGTGTATTTTATTGACAGATTATATACGACCTTTTTTTTTACTTTTTTTTGTGTAAGTAGGTACCTATATTGTGTTACGTTTACGATTTTTAGACGATGATAAATAATTAAATTAATATAATTAGTATAATTTATTGAATTTTGATATACGTTTTATTGAGTATTATTTATGACTAGTTGTTGATGTTGAGATGTGAGCTTAATATCAATATAATTGCCATTGATAGTAAAAACTTATAAGCTTTATAATAAGAAAAAATAACTAAATAAATATTGTAGATTGATGCTTAATCATTCAAATGTTTTAGAAAATGTCTTGTATGTAAATCATACAATTATTTGTAAAAAGTGCGTTAACTAATAAACTTTATGATAATTGCTATTTATTTTTTAAATTTGACTAATATCCAGATTATGGTCTGGGACCGGTGGATTCATTATATTTATGTTTAAGAGAGTTCTCTCTTGGGATTTCATATATAACTCAGTTTCACATAAAAACCATCAACGGCTTGTTATTCAAACGTCATATCTTTCTTATTTACATTGCAATATTTTGTCCTTAGTTAATCAGATTTCTATTTATTTCAAATGAACTATATGACGTTCAGCTTGATCCACTTGCTTCTGAGGTGTTTCTACTACCAAGATCTACTAGCAAGCCTACCTGTGACCACGGTCTACTGTAAAGTGTCCAAAGCGTAGGTTTGTCAAAAATGTATTTGCGTATAGTAAAATACATGTCGTAACTAAATGCGATTTAAATAGTTTCATCAGTAAAAATCATGATAATCAAAGATCTAATTGTTAGATTGAACTTTACAGTTACACATGATAAAAATAAAAAAAAAAATTAGCCATAATATAATGATAAGTATCTAATTCATAATTTTATAACAAATTATGACTTCATAATTAAAACTGTAGTATCCAAGGTATATTATAGAAAGATTTAAAAAGCACAACAATACGTGACAATTACAACACTATATCACCTATTTCCTTGAAGCACGCCCTCCAAACGTCAAGAGCGGGGTGTGGATACCCTTATACCATGGGGAGCACTTACATTTAATAGATTGTGATGAGATTTATACACTTTTGTTATAATGCACCTACTTCCCCTTAGTATGAAAGTGTCCTGTGCTATTGTGGTGCAGTGGAAACACAGTCTGAATGTAAAGATTGGTTGTGACTTGTGGGTTTGATTCTCTGTCGGCGGAGGATTATAATAATATTCTTTAATCAAGTGATCAGTGTCTAATTATGGTTAGTAAACAATATATCTTACAGACTAGGTTAGTTATCATAACATTTTTGAATAAATGTTACACACAAGTCACTGCTGCACCATCCCGTTTGCAACAGAACAGCAATGATTCATGTATATGCAATCCAGTCTATTAGATATCATGTTCAGGATTTTGTTGACACTACCCCGTATTATATCTAAATTATTTTAATTTCTTCTGTGGTAAAGTAAAGCGTGCATTAATTTCCGCCACTCAACACGCAATGTCTCAAGCTCGATCATAAGTGGAGGACAGAGTGTCCTGACACTAGGTTCTTTCTGACGACCCTGCCGTGTAGGTGAAAGCCTGAGACTGAGAAAAAAATTGAAAGATTTTAGTTCACATATTTTTGTTTCCACTATTATACTGCATAGGAGAGGGTAGACAGAGATAACCTAGCGTTAAGACACTCCGTTCTCCTCTTTCTGGTCAAATTTAAGATATTTCATGCTGAGTGGTGAAACTCAACGCCAATTTATGTCTTACTAGAGTGGAGATATCAAAATAATATAAATATAATAATATCTTTACCCCGAGTGCAGTTCAAACTTAAGTGCAGTTTAAACAATCGCGTTTACCATTAGACCCAGTCTCACTACGCTACGACAGCCTCTTTTTATAATATCTATATATAAATTCGTGAAGCAAAAACTTTGGACACCTTTTTACGAAAATTACGCAGACAGAGGTGCATGAAACTTGGCACACTCATAGTTTATATAGCGAAGGAGTGCACAATGCTAACATTTTTTTAAAATAATGCATAAAAAGTATATTAAATAAATAAAATAAATGTTGCACACACTACCATGGTTAGATATCCATGTTTATATAAAGTAACATATACATACATTGCTAAAGACAATGCGTTATTAACGCGTCAACAGGGACACTAGTTATTTAAAAACATTCATAACCTAATATAATATAATAATGACATTTTCAATTAAAGTCCATTCAAATGGCACTTTGGTCGTTTATGTCGTTACGCAGCACATTGTGGACGTCGCTCTGCCTGTGTGTGACAAATGATATACTCCCCTAGCTTATGGCGGTTTTAAGCTATTTGTTAATATTTATGGGTGTGAATTGCATTTTTTTCTAAATTTAGTCCACTTTGTGTGTTATTTGTAAGATTTTCGAGTTCATTTATTGGTAACAAGATTTTGTTTGGATAGTACTTAGTTTCTTGCATCTACAAATACTAGTAGACGTTGACGTGTAAAATATACGTTTCCTTTCGTTATTTTATACAAAAGTGTACGTAAAATATATACCAATTTGAGTTTTTTAGTTTAGGTTAATATTCGCAAGACTGCCAGTTCAGCTAGCCTGTTCAGCAGTTTTCCACACTCGTCGGTTTATAAAAACCGCGGTATTGCAATGATACAAAGCTTCACCGATGAACCACAAACACAAGTTTTACAGGAAATCCAAAAGTTACATGTTTAATTAATTCTATCTCCTTAATTATTAAAAACAGCTTCACTCTTTATTCATCACAGCAAAAAAAACCTTATGTCAAGACACTCCACTCCTCGCTTCTCGCTTAAATCAGAGTTAAATGGCGGAATTCAACGCCGCTTAATCTTATACGAATAAATTAAAATAATTTAAATATAATTATTACCCCGAGTAGGCATCGAACCCACAACCAGTCGCTATTAAAATTGTATAAAAAACAATGCAATTAACAATCTCAAAAAAATCATACAATAGTATACATTTCAGACTAAAATAGATATAAAGAGCTTAAGAAAAGGTGCATTGTGATTATAAGCGCATCTGTCAATATAATCCACATTTGAACAACAAAAGGCGAATGTTTTATCTAGTTTACAAATCTCTATTGTAATTGTAGAGGTACTTGACTGTAGTATAAGTAGTAAGTACCATACAGTGGCTTTGGATGGGGTTCCGTAGGCTTATAAATTCCAGAATTAATGAGATCTTTGATCTCCGCGATTTTTACACATATTAAATGAAACTATTTTAACTAGATTTTTGGACCACAGTCTACCTGTGACCACGAATAACACGGCAAAGTGTTCTAAACGTTGGGTTTCTATAAATGTATTTCCGAATACGAAAATATACGTGATTAATTTGGTTAAATAATGAGTATTGTCTAATAAAATCTGGGAATCCCTTTTTTTATTTTAAACGTAAATTTTAGTCTAGACAAGATTCGAATCCACAACCATCACGTCCTATTTGTTCTATAACAATAATATTATATATATTTACGTCGTTTTTTTTAATTCATGTAAAATGACCCAAGTATTAAACAGAATTCATACAGCCATACTTAAACCTATATTTTAGAAAGTATACTTATTACTACATACTTGTCGTTGTATTTTGGATACCTAAAACACACAAAATCCTTCCGTGTATTATACTGATGTATGATGTGTTTTGATGTATAGCTTATAGGATAAGCTATATTACTATAAAATTTCAGTAATTTTTGCGTGAAAGAGTAACAAACATCTATCTAAAAAAAACTCCTATCAGTGTATTTTCAATATATTCCAACGTATAAATAAGTCTCATAGAATAAGAAGGCACCTATTGGTAAGAAGTTATTTTGATATTTATTTATATACTGATAAAAATAGTCTTGGTAAAAGCAAAATTAAAACAACAAAACAAACATAACATAACATAAAAATATACAATTAATAACTATACTATACTAAAAAACTAACTGTCACATCAAAAACTATTTAAAAATAACTTAAACATTAAACAATTGAACCCGCTACCCCTAAACCAACACCCGTATACCGTCCACAAAACAAGACGTATTTAGCAACACAAAGGGGCTCTTCAAAAAGCACAAAAGCGACAAATAAGCGTATAACGATCTTATTCATCGCATTATTGCTTTACTAAATTAAATATATACTTAAAAAGATCTTTATTTCTTTATAATTAGAGTTGTATTTATATATTTTACGTACATTTTGAATTTTGTCAGGTTTTCGGTATAAGAATAGGGCAAAATGAGCAAACTAACAGCGGCCGTCTTTGAAAATGAACATGTTTTCACTTCCTTAGTGGTTTATTTAAACATATGGCAAACGGTTCACAATGTCTTAATCGATGTTAAGTGTGGCTGTATCAATTGTGATCCATGCTTGGGTCATTTTATAGGAATTAAAAAAAATGTTATAGTAAAGAGCTATGCTATATATATAAATATATAAGAGCTGATTGGTTATGGGTACGACTCTGTTCGGATCAATCGGAGGAATAATTACGTTTAAATTATTTTCTTTATTTCGCTTAGATGAGACAAAGTACGGCATTAAGTTTGTCATTTTACACGCAATGTTTCGAATTCGGGCAGAAAGTGGTGGAAGTCTCTTGATACTAGAATCTCTCTGGTTATAAAGCGTGAGGCTGCTTTTTTTATTATTATTTTTTATAGCTTTCGCTGTATCCCGCAGATAGCAGGGTAGGCAAGGGGAACCTGAGAACCTAGTGTTAAGACACTTTTTATATTATATTGTTGTGGTTCAGTATCGACGCGATTATTCTAGGTTCGATTCTTAATAAGAAGAATATTTGTATTTAAGAAAAATAGGAATTCCCCGATTTAGTTAAATAATACCTGCAATATGAGCGGAAGTACCTATTTATTCACTGTTATTTCAAAAACAGTGAATAAATTGGTATCGGAATAAAGTATACTTGTCAAAAGTATGCTAATTTAAAAATGAATCGTTTTAATAACATTTCCCCATTTATAATACTAAATGTGCTTCTGCAACTACGATTGCGTGAAATTTATGACCTTTGCCAATAGTACCTATCTCAAGAGTTCTATCTTCACTACAGGGCTTTGTAAATATGTTGTATATTTTTCAGTCATTTGTTGAATATTAAGATAGCATTAAAATTTGCTTTAAATCACGATATGTTTAGGCAAATTCTAGTATGTTTAGGCAAAGCCGCCGACTAGAGCCGCCAATCAAGGTATGAGTGTTTCCACTTAGGTACCTTGAATGACACAAAGTGACTTTGTTTGGTCTTTTTGTCCTATTTTTGTCTGTAAAATCAAAAATGTAAGTAATGATAATTTTTTTAAAAAAATATTAGAAAATTATTAAAATTTAACGCCTGTTGTGGCACAGAGGCACAAGCGTGCGACTGTAAGCACGATAGGTTGTGGATTCGATTCCCACTCCAGGAAATGTAAAATTTAGTATTTTCATTTCTTGGGTCTGGTAACAAGGAAAAAGCGCGGCGTTGAGTGCCGCCACTCAACCCGCAATGCCTCTAATAGCTTCACGCTGTGTCCCGCATATAGCGGGGTAGGCAGAGGGAACCAGAGAATCTAGTGTTAAGACACTCCATTCTCTTTCAGCATTTCCGTTTCCCACTTTCCTCTAAATTGAGGCATTATAAACAAATAAATCTACCTATCAATGTAACAAAATCTCGCAACGCTATTTTGACACACTTCTTGCCGTCGGATTTGCTTGAAAACTTACATAAATGTCGATGACCGATTACAATATAATATGTTAATAGAATGTCCTTACTAGGATGACCAGGATATAGCGAAAATAATTTTAACCGCGTTGCTTTTATTTTAAATTTTAAGCTATTTTATTTCTTCCAGTCTGTGGATAGCAAATAACATGTATATATCTCATATGAGATACTGAGATTATAATAAAAAGTAACAATGAAAACCTTCATATGGAGTTTACTCCACTTTTGAAATTTAATTTGAAATAACATTGAAAATGTAGAGCCATGTGTGATGATGATGAAAGATCTTCACAGTGCTGTACAGATTTATCCAACCTGCCTTGCTAGTGATAGTTAGTTTGCTTTAGCATTGGAGAAGGCATTTATGGTCTCTCTTTCTCTACCTAGCTATAGTCTCACATGGTAATAGGGTCATCCTTTCATAATTTTGCTCCTCCACTTCGTTCGGTCCATGACGTCGTCGTCGGTAACTTTGCATATCTTTGCTTATCTTTTCATGGAACGATATAGTGCTGAAAATGTAGAGCCATTTATGATGATAATGAAAGATCTTCAATGTGCTGTACAGATTTATCTAACCTGGCTATTGCTAGTGTTGGTTAGTTCCAAGCGGGATAATGATTTAATGAATAAATCTCCTCAGTAGACTGTCATTTATATATAATTTATTTTAAAAAATACTTTATGGTAACTATATAGGTAAAAACGAAGTGGAGAACGGAGTGTCTTGAGTCACTCTCTGCTTACGTTGCTGTGCGGGAAAAAGACATAAAGTTGCTTATTTGTTTATTTTAATAGTGATTTTGTTAATAAGTAAATATAACTATGTATTTATTTTTTTAAAACTATTTTTTCTGACTACAGTATACCTTTTTTGATATGTCACCTAATTTTCTTTCCATATCATGCTTGTAAAAAGATTATATGTTAAAATGGATAACAATTTGATGAAAGATTTTATTAAGATGATTGTATTATAATTTGTGTTAATGCTGAGAAACCAAAACATTTAAATATAAATATCAATCCCGTGTTAGTCAGCCACTTTTTGACTACAGAACCATTATTTTTTAAATTAAACTCTATTATTCTCCTATTTCTTACAGTGAGTCTCTATCTTTACCATATAGAGTTTTACAATTAAATGATAACTCATTTTAGTTAATTAAAACGTCCATATTATATTAACAAATTGTCAGACATTACATCACGATTCACGCGATGATTTAACAGCTGTTGACTGTTTTGGAGGCGACGGAAATATCTTTTCCAAGTCGGGATTACGCCTACTTTAACCCCAATTGTTCCACAACGTTGAAAATGGCGTTATAACACGACCAATGGGAGGCGTGACCGTTTGAATAAATCAAGCATTCTCATTGGTCGATTGTAATACGGGACTCTCTAACAACCAATCAGAAACGAGAACGATGGTTTGATTCAAACTAGTTCCATTTATGCTGTCAACTTGTGTGCACGCGTGAAATTTCGAGAAGTTTTTGAATTAAAAAAAATTAAATATAAAAAAAATTCGGCCAGTGCTCTGTGGATTGTAATATATTTTTAATCTGTGCTAATTATTTATCTGTTTTGGAGGGAAAATAGGAAGTTTTTGATAGATTTGTGCGTCGCGCGGCATTTTATTTTTAGTTGTACCTTGTTAAATAGTGAGCCGGGATCTTAATTTAGCGTTGCATATGAGTGTGAGTATGGTTCACTTTACTTGTATTTTGTTTTAGCAGACGTAATATTTCTGGATGTTTACTCCTCTTTTTACTTGTCAATTATCAGGTCTTTTACCCGCAAGATTTATATTTAATGGTCTTGTTGAAACTTGAATATGTCGCCGGTTTAAAGAACATTTGTATGAGCTTTTGTATGCAATTTAATAAATTTTATATTAAGAAAGAAAAGCAAAATAATATATTTCTACTAATATTATAAATGTGAATGTAAGTTTGTTACGCTTTCATGCCAAAACTACTTAACTAATTATCGTAAAACTTTGTACATATATTCTTAGAGGTATTAAAAAGGACCTAGGTTAGGAAGACATAGGAGCGTTTATAATTAAAAAAGAATTTAAAAAAATGTTTTGGCAGACATAATTGTTAGTTGAAAAAATTTGCAAATCTAGCTACTTTAAAGTCTTCAAATTAAATACGGGCTATACATTATAGTATGTACGGAATGTAATTTAAATAATCAACAAATAAATTTGTCCTTACTGGTTATATAAACCATAACATAGCATAAAGTGATAATAATAACGCACGGTCGAAGAATAAAATGTATAAAATATTACTTTGGACTTTGCAGGCACCTTTTACAATATTCAATTCATTTTAGTAAATATAATTTCAATCTATATATAAATACGTGAACCAAAAACTTTGGATCCCTTTTTATGAATAAAATTACGCGGACAAAGGAGCACGAAACTCTTATAGTTTATAAAGGAGTGCAGAATGCTAATATTTTTTAAAAAATGCATAAAAAGTATATTAAATTACTAAAATAAATGTTACATACACTACCATGGTTTGACATCCATGTTTATATAAAGTGACATATACATTTATAGACAACGCGTTGTCAACGCGTCATTGGGAACTCTAGTATTATTAAAAGCATAACCTTTGTTAAGCTTTCTACAGCTTCACGCATTGCAGGGTAAAGAAGTTAGTGATCAGACACTCCGTTCTCCTCGTTCAAATAAATAGTGACTGACAGGCAATACACAGCCAAAACTATTTTGTGGAAAGCTTCAATTTAGCATGTACATATATTCCTCTGGGAGTATAGTGAATCATTAAGAGCAGGATTTCCCGAAATTATTGCGAAAACGGGAAGTACGGGTTTTTCCACTTTACAGTTACAGCTTTAGTAGATAAAAATAATGTTTTATAATTATCTATATAGAAATCCCTAATGTTTATATTCTTTAATTAATGTCATGGGTTCGATTCCCACTCGGGGAATAATTATATTTACATTTTTCTTCCTGGAAAGACAAAATGCGACGTTGAGTTCCACTACCCAACAGGCAATATTGGAGACATCAGGTCTTAAAGCGAAGAACGAAATGTCTGGACACTAGGTTTTCTCGGTTACTCCTATAGAGGATAAAGGGTGAAGATAAAAAAAATTGTACAAGCTTTCACGCTGTATCCCGTATTTAGCAGGGTAGTCAGTGGGAAACTAGTATTAAGACACTCCGTTTCCCTCTTTCCGCCAAATTGAGGCATTGCATGCTGAGTGGCAGAACTCAACGCCGCGCTTTGCCATGTTACCTAACTGGAATGAAAAATTCCATTTCCTGGAGTGGGAATCGAACCTACAACCTGTCGCGTTTATAGTCGCACGCTTGTGTCTCTGCGCCACGACAGGTGTTATATTTTTAAATTGTATATATCTTCATAACTATATATGTATCTATTTGACGCTATCCGATGTAGATACTCATCGATTTCGGACGGAATTTAAATTACTATCATAGTTTGGACCGAGTTATTTTATAATTAAAATAGTTCATTTCATTAGATCTATCTAAATAATTTGTAAGCTTAATAAAATAACCAAACAATGTGGAAGATAGGCCATCATGGCGCAGTGGAACAGCCAACTGTAAACGCAATGGTTATGGGTTCGATCTTCTCTCGGGAGAATGATTGTTTTATTAACTATATTATTTTTTCTCTTGGTCTGGTAGGGCTAAGTGTGGCGTTAACTTTAGCCACTAAGCACGCAATGTCTTAAATTTGGCAGGGAAGTGGAGAACGGAGTGTCTTAAAAAATGTGGAAAATGAATTTTATCAGATTTTATAATTATTGTTAGTGTCTAATATAATTTTTGTTTTTTTAGTCTGGTTGGTTAGTCAAAGAGTATCCGTGCAACTAGTAGTCTATGACATGTTAGGAAAATTGTATGAAATTGACATTTATGTACTTTATTTTGATCTAAGTTGATCTAAGTAAAATGATGAACTACTTCTAGTACTGGTACCAATACTAGTATGAGGCAAAAGAAAGAAATGTACTTTACGGAACTTTTGACCAGGAAAAAACACATAATACATACATATATTGTCATGAATAAATTTTAAACTCAAAACTCTCTCTAACTCTCAAATATGTAGACATGTCGATACAGAGCCATGAGGGACATTTGAGGGAAAATTTTATTTTGTATATAAATAAATAATAATAATATTTAATAAAAAAAATTACAAAGTCAAAGTCAAAGTCAAATAATTTTATTCAAAATAAGAAGTTACAAGCTTCATTTTTTGAACGTCAAATAATTTACCACCGGTTCACTAAATTTAATGCCTCAGACCTGAGAAGAACCGGCGCAAGAAACTCAGCGGGACTTATTTTTTTTTTTTTTTTTTTTTTTTTTATATTCGACAATGGTTTACAATTCTTTATTATTGGCAATGATACCTTTGAAACAGACTGGAGCGAGCATTTCATTCCCAAGGTGTGTTATCATTTATAAAATCACTAATTAGGTAATAACCTTTAACACACAAACGTCTTTTTACAATTTTTTTAAATTGTAAAATGGAAAGTTCTCGGACGTTTTCTGGGATCCTATTGTAAAAGTATACACATTGTCCCATAAAAGAATTGCGGACTCGATGCAATCGAGTTACAGGCGCTGCAAGTTTAAGCCTATTTCTTGTATTTATATTATGTGCATCACCAACTTTGTTAAAATTATTAATATTTTTCTTAACATACAGTACATTTTCAAAGATGTACTGAGAGGCAACTGTTAAAATATTAATTTCCTTAAATTTTTGTCTTAAGGAATCTTTAGGGCCTAAGTTATAGATTGCACGAATAGCTCGCTTCTGCAGGACAAAGATCGAATTAATAGCGGCTGCATTACCCCACAGTATAATGCCATAGGACATAATACTATGAAAGTAGCTAAAATAAACAAGACGTGCCGTTTCCACGTCAGTCAATAATCTAATTTTTTTAACCGCGAAAGCTGCTGAGCTAAGTCTATTCGCCAATCCGTCAATATGAGGTCCCCACTGTAACTTGGAGTCTATGGTGATACCGAGAAATACCGTAGAATCAACAGGATCCACGGCTTCACCATTCAACAGTACATTGGCTTTAACAATTTTTGTATTAGGCGTTCTGAAAATGACGCATTTAGTTTTTTTACTATTCAATAGTAAGTTATTAGCACTAAACCAATGTACTATTTTAGTAAGAGCATTGTTTACATCGTCATAAACATTTAGACACCTTTTCATTTTAAATATTAAGGAGGTATCATCAGCAAACAATACTATATCATGGCTCTTTCCGACAAGATATGGTAAATCATTTATGTATATTAAAAAGAGGAAAGGACCAAGAATAGACCCCTGTGGGACCCCCATATTGATTAGTGATCCAGGAGATTTCTTGCCACTTACATCAACCCTCTGAATCCTGTTACTTAAATAAGAGGCCAGAAGATTGAGTGCACGTCCTCTTATACCGTAGTGGTGTAGCTTCATGACCAACGTAGAGTGCTGAACGCAGTCAAATGCTTTGGACAGGTCACAGAATATACCAAGAGCATCCTGCGATTCCTCCCAAGCCTCATAGATATTTTTTAAGAGATTTATACCAGCGTCAGCAGTAGAACGACTCTTAGTAAAGCCATACTGTTTTTCATGCATAAGATTATGTAAATCAAAATGCATTAATATTTGATTTAAAATAATTTTTTCAAAAATTTTACTGAATGAGGGTAGCACAGATACTGGTCGAAAGTTATTGGGGTCTGATGTGCTACCCGATTTAAATATCGGTATGACTTTACTAAATTTCATCAGGTCAGGAAACACACCATACTCTATACAATTATTGAATATATTCGCAAGGTAAGGAGCAATAGCGTCTATTATATAACTAATCAGCTTCACAGAGATACCCCATAGATCCGATGTTTTTTTGATATCCAGGGAATTAAATGTCTTTACAATGTCTCTTGAGCTGACTGATTTAAATTTAAAATCTACTTCACATTTCTGTACGCTCTCCTTAAGCAATGATTCAGCGACTGTTGTGGAAGATATAAGGGTTTTGGTTGTTAAAACCGGAATATCAGCGAAGAATTTTTCAAATGCACACGCAACTTCTTGATCGGATCTGGTTAAACTATTATCAATATTTAATTTAAATTCACAGTTGCGATTCTTCGCCCTTCCAGCCTCACAATTTATTATGTTCCATGTCATTTTAATTTTATCTAAAGAGTTTTTAATTTTGTTTTTAATGTGTAAGGATTTTGCCATGGAACATACTTTTTTAAACAATTTTGAATAATTCCTAACATAATTTTTAAAAGATTCTTGGTGGTTATATGTTTTTTCACTATAAAGATCATATAACCTTTGTCTACTCTTATAAATTCCAATCGTCGCCCAATCACTAAACGACAAGAAACCCCTGAAATTTACAGTTTTGGAAGTAAATATAGCATTATACTCATTTTTAATGACACTAAAAAACTTTTTATATAAAATGTTTGGATTGTTATTATGATTTAAATATTTAAGTTTTGCTATTATATTACTTCCAAACTTTTCTACACGGCCAGATGTCATCGGCACACATACAATTTTATTATTTTTATTAATTCTATTGTTACAAAAGAAAAAGGAAGCTAACTGTCCGCAATGGTCTGAACTCAGCATATTAATTATAGATTTGTTTCTCGGTACAGCATTTGTAAAAATATTATCAATGCAAGTAGCTGTACAATTAGTAATTCTTGTTGGCTCTAGAAATAAATTAGCCAGGTTATATGAATTTAGTAATGACCTGAATCTAGTGCAAGTGGTGGAATTATCTAGTAAATTAATATTAAAGTCACCACATACTATTATAAATTTCTTAGATCCAGATAATTTTACAAGAGCTTGGTCTAAAATAGTTTCAAAGTGTTCATATAACCCAGTGGGAGGTCTGTACACACTTACAATAATGAAATGCTCAAGCTCTGCACAGGCCATTTCAATAGTCTGCTCAACAGAGAGGCTCACAATATCTTTACGTTCTTTAAATTTGTAACATTTTTTCAAAATTATTAAAGAGCCACCGCGAATTGCTTTTTCTCGGCTGAACATACTAGCTACTTGGTGGTTACTGAAATTAAAAATGGCCTCATAGTTTCGAAGCCAATGCTCAGTTATACAAAGTATATGAATATTATTACAATTTAAGAATAATTCAATTTCTAATTCTTTTCTAAGCATACCTTGTATGTTTTGATGCACCAAGTTTGTATCATTGCCATAACAAATTGAATTTATTCTGACATTACTTTTTCTTTGTTTTTTATTATAACATGAAGTATCGCCAGAGATGGCCTCTTTTGTCTTATAAATTAATTTAAATTAATTGGAACTGATTCCAAAGCAGTAGTCAAATTATACTGTTCAATAGGAACAGTTGTTTTTATAGCCAAAGAATTGGCTAAGTTTAGATGTATATAATAAGATAGCATACTTGCTATCTGTCTTTTGTAAAAGTAAGATAGGTGTAGCCTATCACATGTCAAGGTATTAGTTTTAAAATCAATTATGTTATTTATGTCAATTAAATTCATTTTACATTGATTGACATTTGTTCCTACATAATTACTATTACTTAATATATGTAATATATTATTTAAGTTATATCTAATATCATTTTCTTGTGGCAACTTCTTTATATAGGGAAATGTAAACATAACAATTTTTTTAACATTTAAATTCACCAACTCTGAGTGATACTTTTGTAATAGTTTTTTATTCACATTTCCCCTTCCCCCGACTAAAACAACCAAAATTGTATTAGGACAATGAGTATCACTAAGGATTTTATTAATTATTTGGCAATAGGTCGCTCCAGGCCTACAATAATTTAACACTACTTTTACTTACTTGCTTTCAAATAAAATGTAGTATTATTGCGAACAACTCAATAACAACTCATCAGATCTTAACTAAATTTAAATATGATCACATCAGAAGAACTATCTATCACATAAAAAAGAATCATCAAAATTGGTTCACACGATAAAAAGTTATATGGTAACATATATTAAAAAGTACAGTATGGTTGATAATTTTCTTTTTCTAGTCTGTCAAAACGTAGGTAGTCACGATAACTCAATACGTTATCATAAAATTTGATAAACAATTCAAACACATGTTTTAAACTTTATCATCTCATGATTCCGTAACTTTGGTGTAATATGAGCATACATGGTCATTAATTAGCCCCCCACGGAACGCCGCCATAAAAAACATTTTACGATGAAAAGATAACATCGCGATGGTATAGGCCTATTCGATACCGTGTAATTCTTTTATTTTATTAACGAAATGCCTCTTATTTTACATGTCGCCTATATTTTACACTTTTAGATTTTTTTTTTAATATATGTGTGATTGTTTTTGGTAATAGTCATAAGTTTTAGTGCATAGACAGTCTGTGACTGTAAACGCTATGGTTGTGGGTTCGATTTCATTTTGGGGAATGGTATATTTAATTTATTTTCATTTCCTTAATATGCACTGCGGTATCTGTATGTAATATATCAAAATATCTTTCACGAAGTAAAACTAAATATTACTTTAGCTTTTATTATTAATAGTAGTAATATATTGTAACAAAATGTAATTTTATAAAATTACATTTTTAACAAAAAAAAAAAAAAAACTGACAGTCTCAATTAAAAAGTAAACTTATTACAAATAACTCAAAAACTATTCGTCATAACTGAATTTAAATGGAAAGCGCTAGCTATCATATAAAAAAAAGATACCACAAAATTGGTTCACCCAATAAAAATTATTGACCCAATAAAAAATCACAATAAAAATTATCGAAATAAGAACCACCTTTTTGGACCTCGGTTAAATATTTATAGCTTCATGGGAAACAAATAAAGATCATCATTTTAAAGTAAACAAGTACTGTGAACTTACCAACGAACTGACCAGGAATAGGTTTAGAGTTAATTTGTGGGCAGTAGTTAGTGGGTAGTAGTACTCTTTATAATCTACTAAAAGATCTCGGCCTGTCTAGAACTGTCATCGGTTCTTTTCTAACACTTAGTTCGAAGACGGCATTATAGATTAAGAGCACATGAACCACCAGACTTACCTCATAGTATTGAAGCTGAAAATTTCTCTGTAAGTGTATTTGACAGAGGTAAGAACGATTAGCAAGTATGGAATTTGGGGTATGGTTGTTGGAGGTAAGTCTGGCGGTTCATGGGATAGTACTCTATTAGTAGGATCATTTTAAATATAGTTATGTAGAGAAAGGAGATCGGACAGTTGAGGTGAGTGTTAATGTGCGTTTTAAAGGGGTCCCTTAACTTTGAACTCCTCTTTGCAATGCGATGGGTCGGACATCGCTCAGTAAACTCTTTCAATGCTAACAAGTTTCTTTTTCTAACAATTATAAAAATATTATAAAATTCAATATCGAAAAGAAATTGATTTACAAACTACTAGGGTTTTACCCTTAAGGCCCGTTTTAGCTGGCTTAATATTTGGCGGGTTTTACTGTAAATATTTTCAATGAAGAGCGCCTAACAGGCTGTAAATACGATTGGTTGTAGGTTTGATTCTTACTCAGGGGAATGTTTATATTTAAGTTATTTTTATAATTCCGTTCTAATTTTATTATTCTTAAAGCGCGACATTGAGCTACATGACATTGGCGAATAGAGTACCTTGATATTAGGTTCTTTCTATCTATCCTTCTATGCAAGATAAAACGTGAAGCTGCTTTATTTTTAATGGCAAATAATAAAATAATCTTAACTAAAATAGTAAATAATCTTTTTTAAATAAATTTTGGTTTAGTGATAGACTTAAGTGTCATCGAAACTTCTAAAACACCATCATCGTCACTGGTATACGGTGTTTCACTTTATAATTGAAGTGTCAATCAAATGCTGCTCTTTTATCTGAAGGACTATCATGGTAATTATGATCTATTTAATATTTATTTTCAGACCTTGTACACTATCCGGTGTAGGATAGGCAGACAGATCCGCGTTATCGTTGTCCACTTTCAGTCAATTTTAGAGGCGTTGTGTCGTGAATGATACGTCGAATTCAAGCTTTTTGAAACTGAATCGCTTTAACAAATCTACCTTTAGACTTTTTTTAACTTGACTCGCTTTTATTAACTTGAATTACATCCATCTATTGGTTAATGTAAGAAAATCTTGCATCGTTATTTGGAGCTCTTTGCCGTCTTTGCAGTCAAAAAATCTACACGTGTCATAACGCATATTTTTTCATAGCATCTTAATCTTACCAGGGCGGCCAGGATATCGTGAGATTTATCAAATGAAACTATTTTAACCGAATTAATCGCGTATACTTTAGTATTTCGAAGAACATATTTTTTTTGGAAACCCGACGTTTCGACAACTTATCATCTTAAAAGTATATGTATTTTTAAGTTTTTAAGATATAAATTCTAGACCAAATAGAACAAATAACTCTATAATCCTAAAAGCGCCTAGTTTAAATGTTACAAAATAATTTTCATCATACTTAAGTCCGTTATAGTTGTTTTAATGTGTCTGAAATATGTAGTAGTGAAAACAAAACAAGTGAGTGTATTTTGTTTATTATAAGCACGGTATAAATAGTCGCGACCTGCTTACGATGCGTTGATGGCGGACCGGTCTGCTGAGAATATTGTGTTTTGTTCATGTGTATTTAAGAACATATTTTAAATTTAAGTAGCAGATTTATGAATTTTTTTACTATATACCAATTAGATAAAAACTAGGGTTACGGCACTCCGTTCTCCACTTTCCGTCCAAAATTGAAATATTGTGTGCAAAACCCACGCACCCTTCTTATCTTACCAAAATGCAGAAAGTTATTATCAGTATAATGGGGTCTATTATCAGAAAGAAGCTAATGTAATATTCCGTTCTCTATTGTCTGTTCGGATTTCAGACATTACGTGTTAAGTGGCGGATCTCAACGCTGCGATTTGTCTTACCAGTGCGTAGAAATGACAATAATTTAAACATGATCTTTTCTTCGAGTGAGGATCGAACCTACAATCAATTGGGTTTACAGTCAGTCACTGTCACACTGCACCACGATGGCCTATGATAAATTTCAGTTTTTACAAGTGATATAATATATTTCTTTGTGAGATTCTTTATCTCTTTAATCTCTAATCATTTTCTCATCAATTTATTTACTCATTGTTCTTAAAAATGTTGGTGTGCTTAATTTTTCAGCTTAATATCATTCTCACTTATGCTAGTAATTGATAAATGACACAACATGTTATATAATAGCTGTATCTCTTGACTTTTTTTGTGTGGACTATAAAACCGAAAATCCCATTATTACCCGTTTTTGTAAGTATTTCGTGAAATTGTCTCTTAGTGCTCCCCAACAGTATCCAAGAAGCGTACGTGCTATGGGCGGTCGTTTCGCCTATACGTTATTGAGTGACTGACAGACAACTGTCTGTCACTCAGTAACGCAAGCATTTCGTATATATAGATAAAGATTGATGTTGATTTTGCCAGAATTGTATTCCGAGTCGGTGGCTTCACGGATATACTTTACTATTGATTTATAAGTGCTTGCAAAATGTTTGTATGGGTGAAGTTTAAATTATGTTATGACACTTCAAGAAGTATTGGTTGTTAGAACTATCGGACCTAGTTGGTAACTGGAAAATACTAATAATATTTTAAATGCGAAAGTTTCTAAAGGTGAACGAATGTAACCTTTTTCGCAAAAACTACTAAATTAGTACAGATAAAACTTTGCAATAATATAATTTATATAATAGAATAATACATACAATATAATACAGTATAATTCGGTCATAATATAATGATAAATATCTAGTTTCTCTGTAAAACGAAATGCTATGCTGATCTTGAAAGATTCAATTTAATATAAATTACCGGCAATATCTGTCTAGACACTTTTATCAATTATTAGCAGACCCATTGTCGTGTAAAATATGCCTTTGCTACGAGTATGCCTACCTACCTACCTACCTAACTTCACGCTTTATCCCTAAATGGATAGTCAGAGAGAGCGGAGCGCCACATGCTATGGTCCCTGCATACCTCTTTCGCCTCGTCCACAGTCTTCATGCATGCCCTCCGGAGTGACTTTACTCTAGTATCATTGATACTGTCTTCTCGAAGCTCAACCGAGGTCTCCCCCTACCTCTCTTTGCTTCATATATCTTTTTCACCATTCTTTCATCACTCATCCTCTCGACGTGCCCAAGCCACCTGAGCACGTTCTTCGTCATTCTTACTATAACACTCTCGCTTAACTTGTCGCGCAACGTGTATGATTATATAAAAAAGTGTATGTCAAGACACTTGGAAATTTGTGTAATACTTATTTCTTATGTATTTAGCGCTTTATGCCGCATTGCATGCAGGATAGACAAAGAGAACCACGTGTGAAGACACTACGTTCTCCTCTTTTCCCCTAAATTTGAGTTTGTATGTTGAGTTACAGAACTGAACGCTGCGGTTTGTCTTAACACAGCGGTAAAATAAAAATAATTTAAATATAATCATTCCCCTGAGTGGGAACCGAACCCACAGCCACTTGCGTTTACAGTCAAACGCTATCCTTGTGCGCCACAATGGCTTCTATCTATGTTATATTATGGATTAATATACTAACTATAACTATAAAAATGACTTTGTACTCTTTCCCCATATAAATTTTAATTATGTTAAATTTTCATACTTTTGGGCTCCATAATTTACACAAAACGAAAGGACTAATTTTTCTGTATTAGGCGTTCTCATGAACTTTCGCATTATTAACATAATCAAGATATTAACAAAAAAAAAAAGAAATCTACTTCAAAGAAATTGCACTAAAAAGCACAATTATTACGAATAACTCAAAAACTACTCGTCTGAGATTTAAATGGGACCACATTAGAAGTACTAGCTATCATATTAAAAAGAGTTATCAACATTGTTTAACCTAGTAAAAAATTATGCGTTATATAAAAATTATACACATAAAATACCTTGCTTAAAGACACTTAATCAGTAGGACTAGTGTCAACGTAAATGCGTTAATAACGCATTGCGTAGTGACGTATATGTCACTTTATATAAACATGGATGTCAAACCATGGTAGTGTGTGTAACATTTATTTTATTAAATTAATATACTTTTTATGCATTATTTAAAAAACATATTAGCATTCTGCACTCCTTCTCTATATAAAATATAAGTGTGCCAAGTTTCATGCTCCTCCGTCCCCGTAATTTTCGTAAAAAGGGATCCAAAGTTTTTGCTTCACGTATTTATATATAGATAGATAGAGTTTTCATTTCTTTACGAAAAAGTCTTTATATATAGATTTAACACTTCATTTATTTACGAAAAAACGCAGCGTTTAGTTCCGTCGTTTAATTATCTAAATAGGCGGAACGTGAAAACATGCGTGAGATACCAACGTGAAAATAAAACTAGCACTTATGAATGTCTGGCACACAGTCTACAAGCAGGTCGTCGTGACAGACAATCTAAATATAATGAGAGTTGCTCCGCCTTACCTGTACTCTTGTGGGGTAAGAGAAACTTAAATTTTCTTGATATTTTTATAAGTTATTAAACGCCTGTCGTGGCGCAGAGGCACAAGCGTGCAACTGTAAACGCGACAGGTCGTGGGTTCGATTCCCACTCCAGGAAATGTAAAATTTAGCATTTTCATTTCTTGGGTTTGGTAACAAGGCAAAGCGCGGCGTTGAGTTCCGCCGCTCAAAGCGCAATGCCTCAATACGGCGGAAAGTGGGGAACGAAATTGTCGAAAGAGAATGGAGTGTCTTAATACTAGGTCCTCTGGTTCCCTCTGCCTACCCTGCTATATACGGGATACAGCGTGAAGTCAAAAAAAGTTAGTTTTTTCGTAGTATGTTTTGTATTATGGTTTTCTGAGGAAATTAGTACTTAATTTAGAACAGTTAATGTGCGAAAATATATTTTAAATATATGATGCGTGAAATTACTTTAGGTCGTTAGCGTTTGACTACGTTTTGTAAATTGCCACTATAGAAATTAATTAATTAAATTTCATTTCCTGGGTTTGGTAACAAGGCAAAGCGCAGCGTTGAGTTCCGCCACTCAGCACGCAATGCCTCAATTCGGCGGAAAGTGGGAAATGGAGTGTCTTAACACTAGGTTCCCTCTGCCTTTCCTGCTATATGCGGGATACAGCATGAAGCTATATGTATGGCAGATTTAATATATTATGGAGAATTATATGTACGTAGGAGCTGTACATTTAATTTTCGTAAAAAGGGGATTCAAGTTTTAATTTTACGTACGTTTCGATACTAAAAATCCATATGTTATATTCTGAAAAATCTTTGAAAATGTACGAGACAAATCACGTACTTATAGAATAATAACTATAGTTTATATCCAGTCTGTATATTATACACTATATTGAAAATAGTACTAATATTAATACGTGAATCGTCGTAATCATTAGTTACGTGAACTTTGCATAGAGGTTTTTGAAGGGTCGGCAACGCGTAAGTGATGCCCCTGGTGTTGCAAGCGTCCATAGGCCACGGTAACCACTTACCGTCAGGTGGGCCGTGTGCCTTGTTGCCACCGTCGTGGTAAAAAAAAAAAAAGGCAAAAAGCATGAAACTTGGTACACTTATAGTTTATACTCGTATAGAGAGTGCGCAATGAAAATATTTTTTAAAATAATGCCTAACATATTAAATTAATAAAATAAATGTTACACACACTACCATGGTTTGACAGTTTATATAAAGTGATATATACATACGTTGTTAGGACGCGTTGTTAACGCGTCAACGGGGACACAAGTTTATATTATTACTCCTGTATACATATTTTATGTCTTATACCGGTTATTGGAAAATTGATCTTAAGTACTTCTTTTTACTTTGGTCTTACGTTTTTATATTATGGAAGTTATGTATTATTATTTATTACGAGATGGAAATTTAGACCCCTTTTTATGAAAATTTTGCGGACAAGGTACACGACGACGATGAAAGTACAGTAAGCTAATATTTTTCATAAAATTTATAAAAATGAATATTACACACCACCATGTGTTTGACATATAGTTTTGTATAAAATGACATACACGTTGCCAAGGCAACATGTGTTTTACGCTTTAACCAGGCTACTAGTCAATATATGTACAAAATTGTATTTAAATACAACATTGTATTTATTTAAAAATGCACAAATTTAAAACTCCATTAAAATAAGTAAAACAAAGCGCGCATCCAACTAACATTGAAAATCACATAGTGAGGCGATTTGTACCATATCGCGGGGTAATCTGTCGATAAATCTTGTGTTTTACAGCTGGCAGCGATAACATCGACGCCACGTGGGGTGCTAGTGGTGGGATTTATCGACGATATTTGTTTACACTGGAAACTATTTGTTTTTTTTTTAAATAAGTAGTATATATTCAAACGTTTTCTATCATTAAATATTATGTGGCATAGTGGAGATTTTTTTTAAATTGAGTCCATATTACTTACTCAATTCGACGGAAAGTGGGGAACGGAAATGTTAAAAGAAAACGGAGTGTTTTAACACTAGTTTTTCTGGTACCCTCTGCCTACCCTGATATGTGCAAAAAAATTACTAGTTCAATTTTGGCAATTGATAATTTATTGGCTTACACATGCTTACCCTGCCAAGGTATTTTATCACCGTCTCTGACAGAAAGTAGTTAAAATAGTTGCGTTGGCGTAATATCTACTATAATTTACACTTTCTAGGTAAAGTGAGGGTGTCTAAAGTAGACACTAAAAATATGAAATAGGCTAAGGCAATAATTTTGTTATTTTCAGTATGGGTCAATTACAGGATGTGGGTGAGAAATATTTCAATTATAAAAAAATATGTCTCTTAAACGTTGACAAACGAAACCTCTTTGGATAACGGCCAATAGCTATGACAGAGTAATAACCGCCGAGAAAATATATTGTTGTATGTTAAGAATGCTTATTTTTTATGTTATTTTTGTTCAACACATTTTTTTTGTAATTCCGTATAAGAATTTCGATACCAGACGTTTGGCCTTATTTGCCAGAGCTCTTGGATAACACCCAAGAGAAGCGAGTTCAAATCCTGCTACACAATATACAAAATTTCTATATATATAATTGTATTTATACTAATACTAGCTGTTACCCGCGACTTCGCACACGTGGCCAACGGCAGCTTATACACATACACTATAGTGAATAGTGCGTATATAAGTTATTCTGAAGGCTTTGAAGTAGGTAGATTTTCAATTTTTTTGACAAACAATCATGTCTGACAAAATATTTTATTTAAAATATCCTATAATATACACTTTCAATATCTTTATATTTATAATTCACTGTGGTTAATTTTAAGGAAGTATAAGTACTAAAATTAAGCATTGTGATTAGGTTTTGCTACACATATAGTCTAGAGTAAAAATAAATGGTGGAAAAATACTATTTTTATAAGTTATTATCTGTAATTATACGAATACATTTTTTAGATATTAAATAAATATCAAAGAATAAAAGTAAATTGATTATTCGATAATTTTTAAACGGTTTTTTATTCTATTATGGCTATTTAAGTGACTGACCTCATCTTATTAATTATGTCAATAGCCTGATATTTCTAATTTACAATTTTTATTAGAAAAATATGCAAATAAGTCTTCATAATGATGTAATATTGATGTTGTATTAAGTAATGAATTTCACTTTAAAGTTTAAAAGATATAATGTATTAAAAAGAAATAAAATTTAAAATCACTCCGTCATGACCCTTTTCGCTAATACAAGAATTATTAGTTAAGTGATGGAACTTAACGAGGCCTTTTTCTCATAAGGCTAAGGAAAGATTGACAATGCTATGTATAAGTATAAAAAATTAGGGGAATCCCTGAATAATATTTTAAAATAGACATTGCGTTCATACGCGTGTCTGCTAACAGTAGGACAAGCACGAAAACTTGCGACAAAGTATTTGTATCGTTATCGAAAGAATTTGTATGGGAATTGAAAAGCGCCCCTACCGTGCGTAAGAGGAACTAAAGTTTTCCCTTACAAAATGCTTTCGAAACGTTACAACAATACTTTGTCGCAGGTTTTCGTGTTTGCCCTACTGGTCCTTATAAAGAAGAAAAAAAAGGAATGAGTTTAGAATTTAAGTACTCTTGAGTACTTGTTTTATTATTGGTATTTGCTAATATTTAACTTTTAACTGTTATCAAGTAAAGTTGTAGGAACGTGAAACATGCAATATCTTCAAATGGACCAAAATTGGCAGCTGTGTTATTTATGACTATTTTATCTCGGTTTCATAAATAGCTTACGCTGTATCCCGCATATAACAGGGCAGCAGAGGGATCCTAGTGTTAAGGCACTCCCCCCACTTATAATATACAAAATTATACCTAAATGATGTATATACATATAAATAATTATATATTTTTAATTCAACACATCTTTTGCATATTCTGCTCAAGCAAAGACAACCTACTTTTCATACAACAATGATTAAAAATATATATATATATCAATATCGATATTCTTTTGAGGTGACATCACTAGCAACCCGTCAGCTCCATATTTCAACGAGGCCTCCCTCGATCGTGTCGATGATAAAAATTACTTAAAACACCAAACATTTAACATTTGCCCCCTTACGACCTTATTCCATCTCTTTCCATTCTTTCTCTTATGAAAGTGACAAAAAATGTATACAATTTTAATATTAAATGTATTATAATACTTATTACAATAGAATAGAAGTTATTTTTGTTTGTTTTTGTTCAATGTAGTAAATCGCTCGTTGTCTTGTCAGTGGATCTCAACAATTCTTCAAAGTACGTGAGTGAATTTAGGTGCTATAAAAATATGAAATTAATTGTATGAGATTTTCAAACTTGATTTGAATGAATAATTGGTTTTAATATTTATTTATTTTTTTTTTGGAAAATTATTCGATTTGTCATATGTTCATAGTTCTTTCTATTTTGTTTATTATAAAGTTAAATTAAGGAAGTGGGGAACGGAATTGTTGAAAGAGAGCGGAGTGTCTTAAGACTAGGTTCTCAGGCTCCCTCTGTCTATCCTGCTATACGCGGGATACAGCGTGAAGCTAAAAAAAAAAGTTATTCGTATACTTAAGTACATTAAAAATGGACAACTAAATCATTTAGACTCTCTTAGGAACTACTTACCTATGAATAATGTTATCTTATTTACTAAGCTTAGTCAAGTAATATAAAAAATATTAAGAAAGTTAACAAAAAGTACGGACCACGTGCCCGTAGTGATCATAATAATCATCTAAAAAAAATAAAAAAAGTCATTATTATAAGTTTGTCTGTATACGCTAAGTTACTGTGTTCGATTCCTGCTTTCGGTATATATATTTTTTTTTAACTTCACGCTGTATCCCGCATATCAGGGTAGGTAGAGGGAACCTGAGAACCGACCTGTTAAGACACTCCGTTCTCTAACAACAATTCCGTACCCGACTTTTCGCCGAATTGAGGGATTGCGTGCTGAGTGGCCAACATTTCCTGGAGTGGGAATCGAACCCATAACCTGTCGCGTTTACAGTCGTACGCTTGTGCCTCTACGCCACGTCAGGCGTCAATAAAATAAAAAATACAATTTATAAAATATATTTTCTTTTGATTTCCCAAAATCTGATCAAAATCTACTGAACGGGAAAAAAAATTATACGATTTACAATCGAAACTACGGAAGATAGACAATTGTATGAATAGGGCTCATAAAGTCTTTGCAAACGGAGTAGCGGGCGACAAGTAGTTTATCATATAAATAGCTTCACGCTGTTCCCGTATATAGCAGGGTAGGCAGAGGAAACAGACATGTTAAGACACTCCGTTCTTTTGTTACCAAACCCAGGAAATGAAAAAAAAATTTTTTGCAGTTGAAATCGAACCCACAACCTGTCGCTTTTAGAGTCGCAAGATTGTGCCTCTGTCCCACGACAGGCGTATATTATTAATAATATTATGAATTAATAACATTTAAATTCAAATTATATTATATAATTTGAATTAAGAAAATTTATTGAGTATGAGTGAGTATTTATTGAGTATTGTGAATATTATTAGACTGAATTGTATAAAATTGTATACAAATTTATAAAAGTCCTGATAATTTAGTGGCGATTAACACCTTATTGTGTTTGCCATATGTGTAAAATATTTTTGTTTTTCTGATGACTTTAGACAAGAAACTAGGCAGAAGCCGAACAAACTTCGTTTATTTGTTGAAAAAAAAAAACAAATAAACGAACCATTGAAAAAATTAGCAGTTTTAATGTATGACTGAAGAAGATAGTGTAATTATTCCTCTGAGTGGGAATCGAACTCGTATCAACAAAACGATTATAAATAAGATTATTAAAAAAAACATTTGCTTTCAGGTAAAAAATGGACTACAAAAGTTGAATATTAAAATGAAAAAGAAGAGAAAAACAAAAACGTAGAAGAATTAAAAAGCCAAAATTGAAAACAGTAAAAGCCATTAATTTCAACCAAATATAAAATAAATATTTTAAGCTAACACCAACCAGACAGAGACTGGGTAATAGTGATCATTTAAAGTGAACAAATATTTGAAACGGAGCGTATCTCGAAAACATTTTTAAAAATAAACCTGTTAAACAAATAAGTAATCGTTTAAGGTTTTGTTCAAACATATTTGGGACTGCCGCCTTCGGATTTAAACTACACACAGTGAAAGAACAATACCAAAGTGTTTAACTAAAACTCCTTTTATCTGTGACCAAAATTGTTATAATAATCTGTGGTGAATCCAATTTTAATATTAATAATCTGTAAAATTTTTAATCTATATTTAATATTGGCGCGAAAACATAAAAAAATTGTAAATTAAATTAATTATTGCATAGTGTTATTGAATGTGCGATATTGTTATAAAAAAGTAAACGTTGGAGTTTTTTCGCGTTTAATACAATAGTGGTGTCAAAGTGGCCGGGGACGAGCATTTGGACATGTTGGGGGGCCCGGAGTGGGGTCAGCGGGAGGCGACCCCCCCTAGAGACGCCCCCCTGCCGAGTTTCGGTTTCACACAGGAGCAAGTCGCGTGCGTTTGCGAGGTGAGCTCTTTTTGTTATAATTATTATATTTTAATGTAAAATGACCGCCTTCGTGCCGGGTATTTACACTAATCATTGTGCCATCATTATTGAGGTTATCCTGGCGCAGTGGGATGTCAGACTGTAAACGTAATTGGTGTGCGTTCGATCGCTACTCGGGGGAAAGATTATACTTATTTAAATTATCTTTGTTTCCCCCCCCTGCTGAGACAAGGCGCGGTGTTTAGTTCCGCCGCTCAACAAATACTGTTTCGATTTCGGGTGGAAACCGAAGAAGGCAGTGTCTTAACATTAGATTTTCTTTGACTGTCCTGCTATGCGAGGAAAAGAGTGAAGTTAGAAAATAAAATGTGGGAGTAATTATTTTGCTTTTTAATCCATTTTAATTGAAGCCGGTTGTCAAGTCTTAATTATAATTGTTGCATTAGAGTAAACTGGGCAGAATATGGAGAACGGAAATCTAGATTTTGGCTTGGTCTTTCAGTAAGTTCTCGCCTACTGCGAGACCTTACCTACCTTTTTTTTTTATGGATACCGGATGGCAAACGAGCAGAAGGACCGCCTGATGGTAAGTGGTTACCTTCGCCCATGAACATCTACAACACAAGAGATGTACTAGATGCGTTGCCAACCTAGAGGATACAGATGGAAAGGGAGGATAATGTAGTAGTCCGCTATCGGAACCACCACATTTTGGGGAAAGGATGGGTGGGAAAGGGGAAAACCTGGCTTACATGCCATCGAACCGGAACACATCATAAGATATTTGGCGGTTCGTCTTTGACATGATAGTGGTCGCGAGCCAGACGGAGGACGAACCTCCTACCACCAAAAAAAATTCCAGTCCAATTAAGAAGCTCCAGTCCAATTAAGAAGCTTCTTTTTTCTGAAGCTAGTAAAAACATCCGAATAATAACTCAATTATGAAACTCGTACTTAATCATTGTTTAAGTCTATGTGTGGTCCAAACCTCTGCTGACAAGACGACTTCTTATCTAACTAACGATGTTGTAATGTCAGCATGCTTGACTTTTTGTACCGTATACACATTAGGTATATAGTGTACTTGCTACTTGTTATTGATCTCTCTCTCTTTTCACTGTTGACGGAGAAAATGGAAAATTGTATAAGGAAAAAGCTTGTCGTGGCGCAGAGGCACAAGCGTGCGACTGTAAACGCGACAGGTTCGATTCCCACTCCAGCAAATGGAATTTTTCATTTTCTGGGTTTGGTAACAAGGCTAAGCGCGGCGTCGAGTTCCGCACTCAGCAACGAAGAAAATGGAAACAATTTAAATATAAGCATAAAACCGAGTAGTAATTAAACTCTAATAATCCAATACTCTACAGAATAACTAGAATTTTCTTAAATTCGCCAATTTGAAACTTCATCATTTATTTTTCTAAAATATCTGCAACCATAATAAGAAAATGTATCATAATCTAATTGTAAAGTTTTTATTAAAATCGATAGAGCACAATTAATAATGGCGAATAACTTGTATTTAAACAAAACACGTTTAAATATCTTAAAACGATAGACAAAATTAACATATTGATGAGATGAATCATACCATCTTTGAATGTTGTTATAAAGATAAGGGAAAATGTTGTCGAATGGAGTATTCTTTTTGCAGTTTGTAGTGTAAGTTAGTAGTGTGCAGACACTCTGTTCTTCCCTGTACGTCCGAATCCGTGACTTTGTGGGTTGATGGGTGAAACTCAAGGCCGCGTTTTGTCTTACCTAACCGGAGAAATGAAAATAATTTAAATATAAACAAAAGCGGGGAACGGAGTATCTTAACACTAGTTCCCTCTGCCTACCCTGCTATATGCAGGATACAGCGTGAAGTTAAAAAAAAATCATTCGTCCGAGTGGGAATCGAATGGACAACCAAACGTGTTTGCAATCAGACGTTCTCCACTGCGTTATGATACCCTCAAGCGATTCTATTCAAGAGTTTAAAATGTAAAACTACCATACCACGCCCTTAGAACGGAAGTGATGTAATTCAACTATTTATTGTTCAGGGAAATCACCATTTTAACTATGTTTATGATGTTTATTATAAAAATCATATATTAAAGATATTTTAAATTAGGCTACAGTAGCTTCATGCTTTCTCCCGCATAGCATGGTGGACAGAATCTGGTGTCAAGACACTCCGTTCTTAGCTTTATGTACTATGTATTTACATATCAGTGGCGAGGCGTCCATACAACTCGATTCCCACAGGCATACCTAACTTAGCTCGAAAGAAGAAGTCAAGCAAGGTATGAGAGCTAAAAAAAAAGGTCACCGGGAAAATATTGGGCATAAAATTGCAAAAAAAACATCGGATATATCGGCTTCTCTAAAAATTACCGGCTTTCCTAAATATATATATCTGCATCGACTTCCCTGAATTTACCGGTTTGCCTAACTAAAATTTTCACCCCTCGCCACTGGTGTCTTAATACTACCCACTATCTCCTTACCCATATGTAAAAAAGATTTATATAAAAAATAAAAAGAAATCCACTCGTTGGAATCGAACCCACAACCACCTTAAACATATCCACAAGCAATTTTTTTATTGTTTTATCATATAAATATATAGTAAATTCAATGAAATATGAACAGTAACAATATTATTATAAGAGTTGCACGGTATAAATCATGTGTGATCTTATTATTGTACTTAAAACACTTTGTACTGGATATTTATGTAGCCGTAAATTACGAACAAACGTAACAATGTTTTATGTATTGATGTTAAGCGAAAAACAGTTATTCGAAGTATATTTTGGGATATTATGACTATTTGACTGAAATTTGCTTAGTTTATTGAGATATAATTAAGTTTTTTGACAATAAAACAAAATTGTAGATAAAATGATCTAAAACGTAACATTATAATAATTCAAGACGCATATAATAAATCAAGACGTGGCGCAGAGGCACAGGCGTGCGACTGTAAACGCGGCAGATTGTGGGTTCGATTCCCACTCCAGGAAATGGATTTTTTTTATTTCCTGGGTTTGGTAACAAGGCAAAGCGCGGCGTTGAGTTCAACCACTCAGCACGCAATTCCTCAATTCGGTGGAAAGTGGGGAACGGAGTGTCTTAACACGTCGGTTCCCTCTGCCTACCCTGCTATATGTAGGATACAGCGTGAAGCTATGTATGTATGTATGAGATTCGAATCCTGTCGACTACCTTTAAAAATATTGTAATTTTAAAACAATTCAAGTTACTTAAAAATAAATTCAGTTTAGCTGAAATATATCTAGCAAAAGTTCTAACAAAGTATCTCGATTCGAGTGCTCACCGTAACCCCCGGCCACGCCCCTGTAATGCGATACACGGTATCCAAGGTTACAGACACTCACCGTTTGTTTAACAATTGTAGATACTATTGTATAGAATTGTATAACATAGATATAAAGCTATTTGTAGTTATAAATGAAGGTAAGATATCCCTTTTTGTGATATTGTAATTTGTAACGAAAGAGTAAATCGACTTCAAATGAAATGATGAAGTAAAAAGTACAATTATTACGAATAACTCACTAATGACTCGTCAGATCTTAAATAAAATTTAAAAGGGACTACATCAGTTGCGCCAGCTATCATATAAGAAAATAATCATTAAAATTGGTTCACCCGGTAAAAAGTTATGCGGTAACATACAAAAAAAAAGTCGAATTGATAACTTCAACCTTTTTTCAAACATGGTTAAAAACTATACGTATAAAGGAGTATGAAAATTACCTTACATATAGTGTAGTCGCAGAAGAAGTGTGGAATACCAATACCAATAAAAATTGCTCACACTATGTTTGCAATTTGTTGTCTGTTTTAGAATTTTTTTTTTTTTTAACTTCACGCTGTAACCCGCATATAGCAGGGTAGACAGAGGGAACCTGAGAACCTAGTGTTAAGACACTCCGTTCTCTTACAACAATTCCGTTCCCCACTTTTAGAAATAAAGTGTATATACAATATTATGTCCCGGATATCTACACGGTAATATTTTTTGTTTAAAATGGCATTTACGAGTAAGTAGTACCTATTAAGTTTTACTACCATAGTCTCAGTTTCCCTAAAAGGCGAAAGCAAGAAGTGAAATAACACACAAAATATACAGAACAAAAGACCCGACTGAACCAATTCTTCAAATTTAGGAGGCAAATATAAATAAAGTAAGCAATAAAAGCTAACTAGCTTTTATTTATATTTGCTATAACATTTTAAATATATAACACATAACTATGTGTTATATATTTGAAACGTGTTAATTGAGTCATTTCATTTAGTACCCCCACACGGTACCATTTTCGTCATATTTTTCTTTTATACTATAGAAAAGGTAAAAATGCTGTTCGAGCAGAAAGAAATTAACCGATATGTATGTAGAAGATGTGTTGACAATACTCCAGTGCCAGAATTGGTTTACATTACATTCTGATTGGCCGGTTGAAGCTGATAAAGACATGATAAAGGCATTAGTTGATGCAAACCGGCGAATAACAACACGTGAGTTCGATGAGAAGATAAATTTATCTAATTCAACTATTTATGACCACCTGAAAAGCCTGGATTTAGCCTCGAAGCTCGATATATCGGTTCCCCATGTTCTCACGGAGAGAAATTTGTGTCATCGCGTTTACCTCTGTGATTCTCTCCACAAATGTTACGAAAATGATCGATTTTTGAAGAGCATCATTACTGGGGATAAAAATTGGATTGTATACAACAATTTGAAATGCAAAAGATCATAGAGCAGAAAAGATGAACCGGCTCAATGCATTTCGAAAGCGAACACACATCAAAAAAGGTGATGCTGTCTGTTTGGTGGGATTTTAAAGGGATCGTTTTTTTTTTGAGCTGTTACTGGACAATACAACAATTAATTCGAAGGTCTAATGTCATCAGCTGGACAAACTGAATGATGCACTCAGCAGAAAAGGCCAAAATTGGTGAACAGAAAAGGTATAGTGTTCCATCAAGATAATGAGAAACCTCATACAACTTTGGTCACTCGCCAAAAGTTTTTAAAGCTTGAATGGGAACACTGCCACACTCACCATATTCTCCGCATCTGTTACCTTCAGATTATTATTTGTTCCGGTCACTGCAAAATTTTTTGGACGGTAAAATTTTTACCTCAAATGAAGACGTCGAAAATCACCTGGTTCAGATTTTTGCCAGAAAAGACAAAAAAAATTATGAGGGTGGAATCATGCTACTATCAGAAGAACGGCAAAAGATTTTGGATCAGAATGGCCGATATATAATTTAGTAAAATATTTATTCAATATACAAAAATCATCTTTCATTTTCAACAAAAAAAACGAAATTACTTTCTGAACAACCCAATACAAACATACACGATACGCGCGAAAAACATAACCCTCCTCTAATAGTCGGGTAAAAAGATGGATTTTAAGTTTGTTCCTTTTTTTTCCACAAGACATTCATATGAATTACAATTTGTAGTTTTGTTTTCAATAAGAATTGTGCAAGATTAGTACAAATGCGCGCAATAAATAAGCTAACCTAAACTTCAGTATTAAAGTAAACATTATTGTGAAAATTTATTTATTTGGAGTTTCCTAATTTATCAAAAAGAAGCTTCACGCTGATCTCGCATAGCAAGGTAGACAAAACGAACCTAGCGTCAAGATGCTCCGTTCTGTACTTTCCGCAATGGGAAATTGTATTTTAAGAGGCGAAAGTCAACGCTCTCTGTGTTGTTAGAGTGAATAATGACAATTAGTTATACTTATAATATAATTATTCCCCCGAATGGGAATCGAACCCAGGATCATTGCGCTTAATCAGATTTTAAGTAATTGGAGTATGAACCCAGTAACACTCCATTAATTTATGACGTCATATTTTATTAACAGAATCAGTCATATTCATTAAATCACGTAGAGGTTTACGTTAAAAAAATTTTTTCTTCAAAATTATTGATTGATTTTTAGGATTATGAATAATAAAGCGTGGTGTTGACTTTCGCCACTCCGATATACAATGTCTCGATTTGGGGCGGAAAGTGGAGACCGGTTCTCTCTGACTATCATGCCATGTGGAAAGATTATTTTTACTCTCTGTGCCCTGCACATAGCAAGGTAAACGGGGACCTGAGAACCTAGTGTTAAGACACTCCGTTCTCTTTAATAATTCTGAGTGGCGGAACTCAACGCCGCGCTTTGCCTTGTTACCAGACCCAAGAAATGAAAATACTAAATATTATATAGAATTTTTATTTCCTGGAGTAGGAATCGAACCCACAATTTGTCGCATTTACTGTCGTACGCTTATGTCTCTGCGCCACGACAGGCGTTAAAAATGAAATTTTATAATATAAATACACGATAAAAGAATTCGCATAATATTCACAGACTGCAATGAAGGTAATTTATCTAGACAACTCAAGGTCCATGCACTTACCATACGATCTATTAATACTCGGTTAAACAAACCAAAATATACTTTACAGCAGAAAATAAATATAGACAATTTTTTTATTCTCACACATTTTCAACACTTTACCTGGCTGGTTAACTTAAAATAAGCAGCGGCTAGCCATAGAAGCTGTAGCGGGAGGGTCTTGGTGACACTTCTGCAAGTCATCGAGTTTGCGGGTGCTCTAGAAAACCTCCGGAGCATTCTGTAAGCGACAGTAGCCTGCAATAGAGGCGCCGTCTACCAAGATCGTAGTGGCATGCGCGAGAGATCCAGCGGCTTGTAATGTAGGTGGTGAGGGTTTCCGCTGCGTTTTAATGGGTAGTATCGGGCTAGATGGTGAGCACCACAAACTTTTTGTCACAAAAAAAAAAGATACTCAACATAAACAATACCGTCTTTGTATATCTTGCCCCCTGCGCATTAGCATACACGAATTTAGGTCCTAAATTATAACTAGACTTTCAACAATTAAATACACACCTCACTGTCCTAAATTGTAGCCTTTGTCTTATTTTGATGTGTATGTATGAACTATATTACTGTGTAGTTTCACATAGATTTGTTCAGTAGTTTTTGCGTGATGTACGGTATTTCTAATGCATTTTTATGAAAAATATTTAACTGCACTTTTTCTCCAAATAAACTTTAACTTTAAATATACCAACTTAAATACTCCTTCATCCGTGTAATTTTCTTGAAACAAAATTTTTGTTTCTGGTTTCACGCTGTATCCTCCACATAGTGGGGTATAAAGAGGGAACCTGAGAACATACTGTTAAGACACTCAGTTCTGTTAAGATTTCCGTTCCACACTTTCGATAGTTTTTCCTTCACGTAATAATATAGATGATACATAAATGATTGAAATGTATTTTCAACGCACTAATAGCAAGACATATTTACTAAAATAATACTCAGTGGGTGGTTTCTCAAATAATATCGCTTGGCGTAAACACCGGCCTCCGCATGTGAACTTGAACTATTTCATTCAAATGCTAGCTATATATTTATCACAATGATATTATTTTATTGTTAGTGTGTATAAGTTCGGAGAAAAGTGGAGAACGGAGTGTAAACTAAGCTAAAATTAACTAAACACTAGATTCTCTTTTATAGTCCTGATATATGTGTGAAAGGTAAGTGACGTTCATAGAAAATTTACGTCTTGCCAGGCCGTGTCGAAAAATGAATTATTGTATTGTTTTTCTATTTATTAAAACTATTATCCTTGTCGCCGTGTTAACAACGCGTATACGTAGCAACGTATATGCTACTTTATATAAACATGGATGTCAAACCATGGTAGTGTGTGTAACATTTATTTTGTTAATTTAATATACTTTTTATGCATTGCTTAAAAAAATATTAGCATTCTGCATGCCTTCGCTATATAAACTATAAGTGAGCCAGGTTTCATGCTCCTCCGTCTGCGTAATTTTCGTAAAAAGGGGTACAAAGTTTTTGCTTCACGTATTAATATATAGATTATTTAGAAACTTTAACAATATTGTTTTGACCCACTTCTTACTGTCTGATATGCTTGAAAATTGCACACGCGTCCGGATTCGATGACAATACCATATTTTCATAGTATGCCTGATGCCCAGAATAAGGAGAATATAATTTTAGGCATGTGTCGTTCCTTCTCTTTGAAATCAATTTGTTATTAGACATATTGCGTGATAAGCGGTAGAGCTCATCGTCGATCGGACCGGAATCACTGATACTACTAATATAAACATTTTTTCTAAGATGGATTTTTTTTTTATTTGACCCACTGGCCTCTGGCGGAACCAGAGATTTTATGTATCTTGTTATTTTAATCAGAGGAAATAGATTTTTTATATATTTATACATTTGCATTTGTTCTACCTAATTTCCAACTCAAACAGATCCTTCTATATTTTATTCTTAACTATCATAATAATAATTATTTATATATTTTTTGTTTTATTGCTATATTTCTTATTTATGAACAATTTTAATTATACAGTTTTTTAACAATATATAGTTATATCTAATAATGTATTGTAATTTAAGAAAGAAACTTATTCGCTAAACCATTGTTGCACCATTGTTGTCTAAGAAGGAATTGAACTCATAACTATCGTGTAACAATTTAAACACAAACTAACCTAGCCACTATGGCTTCACTCGTCATTTAAAAGGTCATAGTTTTTCAATTTTCATTTTACTAGTAGACATTGGCGTGTAAAATAGAATATACGTTGCCTTAGTAACGTGTTAGTACGTTACTTTATACGAAAGTGTATGTCAAACATTAGTTTCAGGGGGCGCCCTTGCGCCTGTCGGCATCCTCTCAAGCAGCCAGTTAGTGCTTGCATTTCGCAGGGACTGAGAACCCTCTTCCCTCACCCCCCCCGGTGTTGCTGTAAAGACCGCTAGGGTCAACAGCATGTGTATCCATTCGAAAAAAAAAAAAAAAAAAACATTAGTAGTGTTAGTAATATTTATTTTATTGATTCCAAAGTTTTTCCTTTACTTATTAATACAATAATCACGTCATTTACCAATATTATATCCGTACTAAGCGTGAATAGGTTAATAAGTCGACTTACAACATACATTTTTATAGATACATATATATATATATATATATATATATATATATATATATACTGGACACAACTGTAAACAACTAAATACCCACCTTACCTTCCTTATTTTTTTTATAATAATTATTAAGATTACGTTACTTAGTGTAAATGAATGACTAAAACAAAAAAAACTCAAGCAAATTTAACACTTTCAGAGAAAACAGAGTACCTAATCTTTAAATATCAAGAAAACTGAATTAACAGATAAAACTTAAAAATGACCTGAAAAGCATGCACACTCGATTTAACAACATATTCACCTAATGCCTAATACAATAAATATTTAAATATTTCCATTCTACATCAATTATATATAAAATAACATTAAAAACAAAAATTCCTTTCACCTTTATCACGTTAATATTTCCTCCCTGTAATTACAGGATATATCAGTTACATCTAATTAGGCAGAGTATCAAGCATCAACGCCCGTACTAATGACGATGATGAGATATGGAAACTGTTATGTTAGGAAGAATTTAAATTTTACTAATATTATAGAAATATATGAAGGTTTTAACCGGTAGTTTCGAAAGTTGTTTAATAATTACGTACGTTTTCAATTTTCTAATAGTATACATGTATCTGTCTCTCTCTGGCAAAGCGCGGCGTTGAGTTCCGCCACTCAACACGCAATGCCTCAATTCGGCGGAAAGTGGGGAACGGAATTGTTGAAAGAGAATGGAGTGTCTTAACACTAGGTTCTATGGTTCCCACTGCCTGCCCTGCTATATGCGGGATACAGCGTGAAGTTAAAAAAAAAGTATCTGTTGGATAGTGAATTTCAATGTCCTACGGTTTGACCGAAATATATAACTTGTATAGCAGGTGCACTATAAAACAATGTTTTTAATTTTTTTGTTTCATGCTATATCCCGCACAAAGGAGAGTAGGCAGAGGGAACGTGAGAATCTAGTTGTCAAACACTCCGATCTCTTAAGATTTCCGTTCCCCACATATATATATTATTATTATAAAATATTGTAAAAATATAAAATTATTACCCTAAACAGTATTGAAACTCATAATTACCTTGTGTGATGTCTCAACTGTGCTACTATGCTGTTTTTACTATTGTAACATGCATATTTTTTTAAAATCATTATGTTAATACGTGAAGAACTAAAAATTAGATCCCTTCTATTGAAAACTATGCGAACAGAGGAGTATAGATTTTCATCATACTATATACATATATGATAAAAATCCATACTCTATGTACTAAACGAATATGCACCATAAGTGAAAAGGAACTAATATTTTTTAAAGTGATGTAATAAAAAATATTACTCAAGCTACCATATGTTTTACATACATTTATGAATAAAATGACATACATATCGATTGTAATACTCATATTATACATACATGTACTGTGTAGGAAACATAGTGGGTTAGGCGGAGAGCCCATATTATCAGGACATTCCGCTGTCCATTTACCGCCCGAATCTGTGTCTATATATATTACAGACTATAATTGATGGTTTAATATTATAGAATAATTAAATTAGGAAAAATAACAATGTTTAACAATGAGTGGTCAATCAAAATCAAAATATTCTTCATCCAAGAAGGCTATTACAAGCACTTTCGAATCGACAATTTACATAAGTGTCAGTCGTGTCAGTCCTAACGGAAGCTACCACGGTTGAGAAAGAAGAAGAATTAATAAATTTATATAGTCATACATATATTAATCAATAGTTACTATACCTAAATAATACATTCTGACATGTAATAAACCATAAATAAACCCATTTCGGCTCACCAACCCTCCAATGCAGATCTGTAGAGCATATCGATTACTAATTGAAGGGGTATCGCCTGTACCGAATATAATGGGATTTTGGGAATGCAATCATCACTTGTTTATTTGATTACATTACGACTAGGTATGCCTTATATTTGTGACTAACAAAATCAAATAGAAATATTAAATGATAATATTTTTCTTTATATATATATCATGAAAATGGTTTTTTATGTTCGCCATTCACGCGAAAACTATTGAACTTATCGATATGGGACTATGACCATTTGACGCGGAATGATTTAATTTTTTTAAATTTCGTAGATCCTTTTTCCTTTTATTTTTAAAATAAATTTAGTACACTTTTACTCTCCCATTATTGAGTTATGTTTTGTTGCGTTTGCTATAGTAACGGTTGCTAATAGTAACTCATTTATTTATTTATATGTAAATAATCAAAACTTTGTATACAATATGTACATATATATATATATATATATATATATATATATATATATATATTTTGTAGCTTTATTTTATACATACATACCATTAATTTGAAAAATCTTATTCGTACTAATATTTTAAATGAGAAAGTGTGTGTGTGTGTGTCAATCTTTCAGGTTGTACCGATGCAATGTTATGATTTTTGAGTGATAAATAATAAATTTTTGAGTGATATTAATTTAATATTTTTCCATTGACAACGCAAGCGAAGCTGCAGGTAACAGCTAGTGTGTACGAGTATATAAAACGCTTGTGTTACTGAGTGACTGATAGATAACGTACAGATGAAACTACTGGTCGTAGAAGGCTGAGATTTGGTTTGTAGGCTCTTTTGGGCAGTGAAGGGGCACTAAGAGAGGATTTCTCGAAATTTTCAACTTTTATGTTTTATTGTCCCTTGAATCTATTAATAAATTTCGCGTACGAGTAAGGGATCTCCATTAGTTTTTGCGCATAGAACCTAATATTCCAATTAATTTTACTGACATGAATATTTAATTTTTATTTACGGACTTACGTTAAAATTACAGTCGTAATACCGTTATGCCAAACGTAGATGGCAAAAAATGACCCCATCTTATAATCCACTCAGAAATATTTGTCTATAAAAATAAGTATACTCCATGTTGCCTAAAATTAGCTTTATATTTCGGATGATCAATTTTTTTTTAAATGTTAAAAGAATATGAATATAAAACAGCATTTTAGCGAAAACTAATACCTTCTAAATCCTACCTTCTAAACCAAATCACGATCTCTACATTTTTTCATACTATATTTATGAAACGATCTACAATGAAATTTGAACCTACACTCATCGCCATCCTAAATGAGCAACATCCAATACTAATATATCCCCATGATTAAAATAATCAAACAATATGCAAAGCCAAAAATTATAACGTATTAGGGACTCTCTAAGGGTTCCATACAAGGCACAACAATGGGAATCCCCGCTGGTTAGGAAGCTGTCGTTAAAATCACTTGTTAACATATTAAATGTATTAATATTTTTAACGAGGGTGAAAAGGGGATGAGAAGTAAGTAGTTAATTGGTACTACCCCCGTGTTGTCTTATTGAATGTTATAAAGTACTAGAGTGGACTTTTTGTTTTTGAAAAAAAGCACTATCTTTTATTATGCCATATTTTATAATATGACGCCTGTCATGCAGGCATTACAACGCCTGTTGTGGCGTAGAGGCACAAGCGTGCGACAATGTATGTATAAACGCGATAAGTTTTGGGTTCAATTCCCACTCTAACAAATGGAATTTTTCATTACCTGGATTTGATAACAAGTCAAAGCGCGGCCTTGAGTTCCGCCACTTAGCACGCAAAGCCTCAATTCGGCGGAAAGTGGGGTGGTGACTTAACACGTCGGTTCTCAGGCTCCCTCTGCCTGTGTTGCTACCAAACCCAGGAAACGAAAATACTAAAATTTTACATTTCATTCATAAAATTTAACGAATTAAAAATATATTTTTATTTCTTATATGTTACACGTGTTAAATTTGTTTATAAAAGCCTACAACAATATTATAAGTAAACTTGCAAAATCCTCGGTCCCACAGTGGGGTGGTCACAAACAGTGCTAACAAAACAATACAGTCGAACTGCACATGCACTTCTGTGTTTCCGGTTAGTTTTTTTTATTTTTGAACCTAAATAAATAATTTTTGGGCGTTTCTTGTATTTGTTTTAGAATGTGGATTAAAATCGGATATTTTATTTCTTCAGTAAAAATTTATGTTCATATATACATACAACATACATAGCTTCACGCTGTATCCCGCATATAGCAAAGTAGGCAGAGGGAACCTAGAGTTAAGACACTCCGTTCTCCATTATATATTCATATAAATATATTTTCATTTCCTCGCACTGGTAACAAGGCAAAGAGCGGCGTTGAGTTCCGTCACTCGGCATGTAATGCCTTAATTTGTCGGAAAGTGGGAAACGGAAATCTTAAGAGAACGGAGTGTATTGACACTAGTTTTTCATGTTTCCTCTGCCTACTGTTATGTGCAGGATATAGCGTGAAGCTAAAAAAAAGTAAAAGTCATTATTAATTTAGTGCCGTTTGTGTCCAATTCGGACGAAAAGCGGTGAACGGAGTGTCTTGACACTAGGTTAACTCTGCCTACCCTGCTATATTACCCTGCTATACAGCGTGAAGCTATGTATGTATGTAAAGATAACTCAACCATTCCGTTCGGAATGTGGCGGAACTCAACGCCGCACTTTGCATTGTTACCAAAATCAGGAAATTAAAAAATCCATTTCCTGGAGTGGGAATCGAACCCACAACCTGTCGCGTTTCGCGTTAGTCGCACGCTTGAGCGTCTGCGCCACGACAGGCGTACAGTTTATTCTTGAGATTATATATTTTATATTTTCATCTTAATTTATCTATCTATATATGTAATTGTATTTAGAAGTATCGGTCACATGTCGGTCTTTGCTTAGTTTTTTAACGGACTTCAAAAAAAGCAGGAGGTTTTTCAATTCGATTGTATTTTTTGTGTGTGTTACCGCATAACTTTTTATTGGGTGAACTAATTTTGATGATTACTTTTTTATATGATAGATAGTGCTTCTGATGTGGTTCCATTTAAATTTAGTTAAGGTATAACGAGTATTTTTTGAGTAATTCGTAATAATTTTGTTTTAGTACATTTTATAGTAGTTGGTTTTCTTTAAATCTTAATTATCTTCTAAAAAAATATTTAAAAGGATCCATAAATTATTTTCTCGTTCCATCCCATCCTTAAAATCATCCCATCCTTATCAATCGTCCCATCCTTAAAATTATTTTCTCGTTGTCTGGTCATCCTGGCAAATTCATGCTACTCCAAGTAGTTAAATGTACAATTATTATGTTGTTTTTGTCAATAAAGTTTTTATTTATATATTAATGTATTATTCCGCAGGTACTCCAACAAGCCGGCAATATAGAACGACTAGGTCGTTTCCTCTGGTCCCTACCCGCATGCGAACGTCTCCACGCACACGAATCAGTACTAAAGGCTAAAGCAATGGTCGCCTTCCACAGAGGCAACTTCAAGGAATTGTATAGATTACTCGAATCACATAATTTTAGTGCTCATAATCACGAGAAATTGCAGAATTTATGGTTGAAAGGTAATTTTGAAGAAATACTTAGTTGTCTTTTTTCTGGCATTACGCTTGATCTCTCTTTTACCCGTATATAAGGTAGATAGAGAGTATCTAGTGTTGAGATATTTTGTTCTTCTTCTGCCCGAATTCCAGACATTGCGTGCATTGCTGATGCAAAACTGAACGCCGCGTTTTTGTCTTACCAGAGCATGGATATGAAAATAATTTAAATATCATCATTTCCCCGAGCGAAAATAGATCTCACAACCACTTGCGTTTACAGTCAAACGTCGTCCCACTGCGCCACGATGGCCTTAGTAGTTGGCTTTGTACTGAAGTTGAGAGTTGTAGGTTGAAATATCAGTCCATTTAGTATTTATGACTAGTAGTAGAGAATAAAGTGTTTTGACACTAGATCTTCTCAGATTACCCTGATGTGCGGGATACAGCGTGAAGCTAAAAAATAAAATATATTATAAATAATATAAATATATTCCAGCACATTACATGGAAGCAGAAAGATTACGAGGCAGGCCGCTAGGCGCTGTGGGTAAATACAGAGTGCGGCGTAAGTTCCCATTGCCCAGGACTATATGGGACGGGGAGGAGACTAGTTACTGTTTTAAGGTAAGTTTTCATATCATTTCTATAAAAATACGGAGTGTCTAGACACTATTTTCTCTCTCATTACCCTACTATGCGGGTTATAGCGTAAACCTTTTTTTTGTGTTGAGGCCATAGTAGCGCAATGGGAAATCTGATGAAAATGGCATGTGTGATGGTTATGTGTTCGATGTACACTAAGGTATTGAAATTTAAAAAATATATATAATGGCTTATAAATTTAAGGTAGTGGGTTCGATTCGTACTGAAGGCAAAATTGTGTTATATGTAAATATATACCTTTTGCTGATGTTGGGAAGTGTAGGTTATACTTTCCAAAAACGCTAAACTTGGCTGTTACATGAAAAAATTCATAGACTTGTTAATAATTTCCAGTTATTTTGCATTTTAATAAGATCTGAAAATAGGAACGCCTGAAAGTAAAAAAAGCTACAAAGCAGTAAAAAAAATATATTATGATTATTAACAGGCGTTTTGATCGGTTTTGTAAGAACTTTTCAAATTTGGTCACTTATAGAGACTTATAGAAACTTGGATAGTAGGGGTGAGTGTTAATGCGTATTAAAAGGACCCCTTAGGCCTACACTTGGATCGCAAGTCCCGGGCTAAGGAAATGAATGTCTAAGGAGTTTCTTCTCTCTTAATTGAGTCGTATAATATCAAAACTGGCAATATGTAAACCATGCAAGGTACAGGCGAGTTTTTTCAGTATGTATTGTATTTCACTTATGTGGTAACACATATCTATAGGTGAACCAATTTTACATACATACATACATAGCTTCACGCTTTATCCCGCACAAAGCAGGGTAGGCAGAGGGAGCCTAGTGTTAAGACACACCGTTCCCAACTTTCCGCTGAATTGAGGCATTTCGTGCCGAGTGGCGGAACTCAACGCCGCGCTTTGCTTTGTTACCAAAATTAAAAATTCCATTTCCTGGAGTAGGAATCGAACCCACAACCTGTCGCGTTTACAGTCGCACGCTTATGCCTCTACGCCCCGACAGGCGTACCACCAATTAACCAATAAGAATTATTTATTAAAATGAACGAATTTTCATGGTTCATACATGATAGCTGAGCTGATAGCTGATGCTAGTGCTGTTGACGTGGTCCCATTTAAATTTAGTTACGATCTGACAAGTAATTGAGTGATATTCGTAATAACTTGACTTCTTAATTCTTTTTTTTGAAGTTGGTTAGAAAACATAAATAGAAATTTATATTTAAATATTAATTATGTTTTTTATTTTCATATTTAAACAGGAAAAATCTAGGTCAGTACTACGAGACTGGTATTTACACAATCCATATCCTTCTCCGCGGGAGAAGAGGGAACTCGCTGAAACTACGGGACTTACTACAGTACAGGTATTTTTTTTATTATTTTAAAAAAGTAAGGAAATAACGCCGGTTGTAGGGCAGAGGCATAAGCGTGCAGCTTTAAACGCGACAGGTTGTGGATTCGATTCCCACTCCAGGAAATGTAATTTTTCATTTTCTGGGTTTGGTAACAAGGCAAAGTGCGGTGTTGAGTTCTGCAACTCAGCACGCAATGCCTTAATTCGGCGGAAAGTGGGGAATGAAATACCCTAATATAAAGCGATTTCATTAGTAAAAAAAATATAAAAATAATTATGTATCTCAAGAAATCGATGATATCAGATATGATGTTATTATTTCTCCGCTCTGGCTAATACAAAGCGCGGCGTCAAGTTTCGCCAATTACCATGCAATATTTCAAATACGGGCGGAAAGAACGGAGTGTCTAAACACTAGATTCTCCCTGACTAACCTGCTATGCGGTATAAAGCGTGAAGCTACTGCCTGAGTAAATATTTGGAAAGTTCCAAGTATGATCTTCTCATACTTAACCAAGTTTCTAATTATTTTCATTAGAGCTACCTTACAATGTTAATAAAGTAATATAATCTATACTAGAATAAGTTTTCAACACAAATATTCTCGATTTCAAATCTAAACTGAACGGGCGACTGCTGTAACATAATCTATTGGGCTTTGAGGAAGCGGTAGGTGTTAGGTTACACCGCAACGCGGCTAAAAATTGTTTTAATACAATGTTGTGTTACCAGTTTACTTGGGAATTGATTTGTTAATTATTTTATATATTTATTAAAAAAATAAAAATATTAACAAAAAAGAAAACTGACTTCAATTAAAAGCACTAAAAAGTAATATAATTACGAATAACCCAAAAACTACTCGTCAGGTCTTAGCTAAATTTAAGTGGGACTATATCAGAAGCATATGCTATCATTTTAAAAAAAATCATCAAAATTAGGTAGTTCAGCCAGTCACGAGTTCACGAGAGAACATACAAAAATACAGTCAAATTGATAATTTCCTCGGTCGGTAAGTAAAGTTGGTTAACTTTTTATGTTTTTTCAGTTAAAAAAAATTAAGCAAATCGTACTGTTTTGTACATCCAGTACAGTCCAGTACTGCAGCAACTTAAAGTTGAGTTAAGTTCTGTTCAGTTCAGTTTTTGTAATGGAGTATATTTGTGTTAAAAACTTATTCCAGTATAAATATTAGTGGCGAGGCGTCCATACAACTCGATTCCCACTGGCTTGCCTAACTTTTCAAAGTACAAGTATGAGACTTTAAAAAAAAGTACGCCAGAAAAATATTGCGCATATAATTGCAAAAAAACAAGCTCTGACATCTTATAGACCTAAAAAAAGGTCAGCGGCAAAATTCGAGAATGAAATTACTAAATACTCTCAATTCCTATACCGGTTTCAATTCTAAAAATTACCGGCTTCCCTAAATATACATAGGCTTCCCTTAATTCACCGGCTTGCCTAACTAAAATTTTCAAACCTCGTCACTGATAATGAGATTATATTACTCTTCAAAAAATACTGTAAGTTTGTATGGAAATATGTAAAGGCATATTTATTTTCTTGTATTAAAACCATCGTGGCGCAGTGGCACAGCGTTTGAATGTGGACACCAATGGTTATCGTTTAGTTTTGACACTCAACATGTAATGCCTCGATTTAGCCGACGCTAGTGGATAAGGGAGTGTCTAGGCACCAGTGACGAGGCGTTCATACAACTCGATTCCCACCGTCTTTCCTAACTTAAAAGCTCGCCAGGAAAATGTGGAGCTCGAAAAAGCAAAGTCAAACAAGGTGTGAGAGCTAAAAAAATATTGGACAAAAAACTGCAAAAAAACAAGCTCTGACATCTTATAGACTTAAAAAAGAAAAGGTCATCGCCAAAATCTTGACAACCTATACCGATTTCCCTAAATATATTGGCTTCCCTAAAAATTTCCGGCTTTCCTAAATATATATACCGGCTTCCCTAAATATACGTCGGCTTCCCTTAATATACCGGCTTGCCTAACTAAAATTTTCACCCCTCGCCACTGCTAGACACTGAGATTTCCCTGCAATGCGGGTAAAAGCGTAAAATTGTAAGAACTCCTAAATAAAAAATCAATAAAAAATTATATTATGAACAGTAAAATTGCAATGTACATTATTGCAGGTGTCAAACTGGTTTAAAAACCGGCGACAGAGAGACAGACAAGCTGAACATAAAGACAGGTATGTTATTATATATATTTTTATTAATATATTTTTATTAGCTTAAACTGTATCTATTTATATTGTTATCAGTATTTGAAAATTTGCACATGTGTCCGAATATGATTACAAAAAAGTATGCTATGCTAGGATTCAAAATTATAAACAAATATAGACTTTATATATTACTAATATAAGGTTATTTTTACATTTTTAACTAATTATGGAAAACTTATGTAGGTTTCATATGTATGATTGGTCAAAATTGCGAATATAGCGTTAAAGCTTAAATACTTATTTTAACTTTAATTACTTATTTATTCATAATAATATTATAATATTAATATAAAAAAATATCTATATTGATTTTTTTAATACTCATATTATAATATTATAATAAGTCATCTGTCAATATTGGACCCCATAATGTAATTGATCTATTTAAAAAAATAGAAACTATATCATCATCATAGAAACTATATACAGGTCGGAGGTTGTGGATTCGATTCCCACTCCAGGAAATGTTAGTATTTTCATTTCCTGGATTTGGTAACAAGGCAAAGCGCGGCGTTGAGTTCCACCACTTAACACGCAATGCCTCAATTTGGCGGAAGATGGGGAACGGAATTGTTGTAAGAGAACGGAGTGTTTTTACACTAGGTTCTCAGGTTCCCTCTGCCTACCCTGCTATATGTAGGATACAACGCTAAGTTAACATTAATATATATATATATATATATATATATATATATATATA
>JAKGSA010000701.1:0-10463 GCA_033558755.1 Philaethria dido | reverse complement strand
TATATATATATATATATATATATATATATATATACATATTTAGTTATAGTTCCGTTCCCCACTTTCCGCTGGATTGAGGCATTGCTTGTCCAGTGGTGGAACTCAAGGTCGTGCTTTGCCTTATTACAAAACTCAGTAAATAAAAATACTCAACTTTTACATTTCCTGGAGTGGGAATCGAACATACAACCTGTTTACAATCGCACGCTTATGCCTCTGCGTCACGACAAGCGTCGTTTATGTCGTTCAATTTTGTTAATACTGCTATAAAAACTTGAACATAGCAGGATTCGAACCCGCGCCTTTTGAAATTCGTCCATGCATAATGGGATTTTTGATTTTATATTAAATTATTATTCATTATTATTCATTAAAAATGATATCCATTCTTTATGATTTATTAATTTTGAAGTAAACTCATTTAACTGACACAAACGAGAATGAAGTAAAATTAATTAACGACTGTAAACCTAAAATAATTTTAAATATATATTTAGAAGTATGTGAGGTATGTGGAATCATATATGGAGGTTGTGGAATCGATTCCGACTCCAGGAAATGGATTTTTTTATTTCCTGGGTTTGGTTACAAGGCAAAGCGCGGCGCTGAGTTCCGCCACTCAGCACGCAATGCCTCAATTCGGCGGAAAGTGGGAAACGGAGTGTCTTAACACTAGGTTCCCTCTGCCTACCCTGCTATATGCGGGATACAGCGTGAATCTATGTCTGTATGTATGTAGAAGTGAAACTTCTGTAGAATTGTTTTTTGAAACACGATGTAACGATAAAACGACACGAGAAAGGGACAAACGCATAAGTCTGTAGGATAGATATAACATTTTTATAGTGTTTTCTGTTACTAGAAAAAATGAAATGGAATTAAATTAAAATTAAATAGATACTTAGTCATAATAAAATATAATTTAAAGTCATTTTTGAATATTCATACATTCCCTTCTATGGTGTGTGAAGTGCACACACTTTTTCTTCTTGTATCTGTCTGAGTATAATAAAGTAGGCAAAGATAATAGTTGTAAAATACTCCGTTCTCCTTTAATATATACTAGTGCACCCGTTGACGCGTTAACAACGCGTTGCCTAGCAACGTATGTGTTGCTTTATATAAACGTGTCAAACCATGGTAGTGTGTGTAATATTTATTTTATTAATTTAATATACTTTTATGCATTAAAAATAGTGCAGAATGATATTCTGCACTCCTTCGCTATTATAAACTATAAGTGTGCCAAGTTTCATGCTTCTCCGTCTGCGTAATTTTCGTAAAAAGGGGTACAAAGTTTTTGCTTCACGTATTAAAATATAGATTTAAAATAATAAATATAACATACAAACTTGGCTACAGAATTCATACAATTTCCCGTCCGTATATAAACACTGTAGTTTGAAAGTGTTTGCAATGAGCGAGACAACGCTATACGTGCGAGCGGGACAGTAATAGGTAACTTGACACCGCCACATCTGCGCTCTAAAAGCTAACAGGGACGTATTCGGTGGTAATATTTTTTTTTTATTTTATATATATTTTTGTTTTTAATATTATTATATTTTTTTATATTTATAATATTAATTTTAAATAATATTCGGCGGGAAGTGGGGAACGGAGTGTCTTAACACTAAGTTCAATCTGCCTACCCTGCTATTTGCGGGATACAGCGTGAAACTATGTATGTATTTGAATATTGTTTTAATTTTAATATTAATTAAAAATATATTTAGTTGTTGTTTTATGAATATTTTTTTTATGTTTGCAATAGTGTCATGTACAGTAAATATATCTTAAAAAGTATATGTATCGTAACTTGTAATTTGAGATTTGTATGTCTAACTCATATAAAAGTGTATTTTTACTATAGTATATATACTATATACTCGTATATTAAAATTACTTCTCTATTTTTTCTTTTTATTTATTGTTCGCTATTCATGGTTATGACAAAGTTTTTTTATCATGATGTTTTATTATTAAATGTTTAAATAAAATTAGTTAATAAATTAATTCATTTTCTTTTTAGTTACTTATAATGATATATATTTCTTACAATTGAAGAAAAAAAATAGTATAATTTTGCTATTAATTTTGGCTACGTCTTTATACAAATACGTGAAGCAAAAACTTTGGTTCCCTTTTTACGAAAATTATACGGACCGAGGAGCATGAAACTTGGCACACTTCTAGTTTATATAGAGAAGGAGTGCAGAATGCTAATATTTTTTTTTATATAATGCATTAAAACTATATTAAATTACCATGGTTTGACATCAATGTTTATACAAAATGGCATATACGTCACTACGCAATGCGTTATTAAAGCATTTACGGGGATACTAGTTAAAATAAAACAGTAATAAGGACCCCTTCGGTACTAACCAGTTTAATACTAAGACCTTTAAATTAAGATACTTTGAACGTATTATACCAATGGATAGTCAATAATCCTCAACCATATATATAAAATGTTTGCGATACTAAGTGACTGATAAACAACGTACAGGCGAATCTACTGTCCATTGAAAACTGAAATTAGACATATAGGCTCGGAAGTGTAGAGGAGCACTAAGAGAGGATTTTACGAAACTCCTACTAAAACGGGGAAAAATGGAATGTCAGTTTAATAGTCCACGCAAACAAAGTCGCGGGGTATAGCCAGTTTAGATATAAACTTTTTTATATAATAAAAAAAGCATATCTATTATCCTCTTGAAATCATTGTACCAGAACAGAACAGGTAGTTTAGTTATTGAATACCTAAGAACGGCGCCATTATTGTCTAAAACACAATTTCTAAATCTTTTCGCTCGATCGACTGGAAATTTGTGCTTCGGTGCGCCCATTGCCGACTTTGGAATTAAGAAAAAAAAATAAAAAATTAGACCTCCTTGGTTTTGAATTGTGGCCATTGTTTTTATTAGTTATTAAAAAAACATGTTAATATTAGTAATTTTGATGAGTTTTTAGGGCATGTGAGATGGAACTGAATGGTTTTAGGCCTAAATTAAGCATTAACAAAGAATATATTAACTTGTGAGCGAAATGTGAAAAGTGGTATTTTCTTGCATAAAAAATGAATATATGTAACAGTAATCTTAGCTTATTAATAAATTTATTAAAGAATTTTAAATGTATTCATTATTTTATATAGTATTCACGAAACAAAAGGATTCACGAATTGTTTTCAACTTATAACTTTGTATGCCAACTGTTATATCATTCTAATATTTTTAATGCGAAACTTTGCTTGTATGTTGGTTATTTTTGACGCAAGAACTGCTGTACTATAGTTTATACATCAGAATAAAACATATGTTACAATTCATAGACTTTTACCTCTTTCCGTAATAAAACGTCAAGTATCTAGTTACTTATAAAAAAAACACAACGAAATAATCCATCTCTGCACATTGGCATAGTTATCTTATGAAGTTATGATCAATGTAGACAGACAAAATAAATTTTAACATTAGTGTCACTGTTCATTTTGTGACATGATTGCTTGCTATATTAGGCAGAGAACTTAGTGTTAAGACACTCCGTTCTGTACTTTCTGCCCGAATTTGGAACTTTGAATCCACCCAAGTGCTCCAGCTAATAAATATATACAATTCCAGTAACGTCTTTTTTTATGTTTTTTAATATACTAGTGTCCCCGTAAATGCGTTAATAACGCATTGCGTAGTGACGTATATGTCACTTTATATAAACATGAATGTCAAACCATTGTGGTGTGTGTAACATTTTATTTTATTAATTTAATGTACTCTTTATGTATTAATTCTTATCTTCGTTATATAAATTATAAATGTGCCAAGTTTCATGCTCCTCTCTCCGCGTATTTTTCGTAAAAAGGTGTCCAAAGTTTTTGCTTCACGTATTTATATATAGATTTCTTACCTACTATATATTCCTAATTAAAACATATTAATGCATTGCGCGCAATGGCACTCGTATATGGTGCCAATGTATGTTGCATTCATAGTCGTGGCATACGTATTCGAAAGCCAGCAGGAGCATTTTATATGAAAATATCAGAACGTGGCCCAGGAAATATTATTTTTATAAATAGCTGTAACTCACAATGTGCTTATTATAGTTGTTACGTTTTTAAGATAAGATAATTGTTTCTGAATTACTAATATGTATTTTTAATATATACGGTACAAAGATGCCATGCTGCCGATGGCTTAGTTTAATTGTCTTAGTAACTTCATTTGTATTTTTTATTAGTTTCACATGTGTCTAGCTTTCTATCAATTTAAGAGAATCTTCAAAACTTGCACATGTGTCCGGATCCGATTACAATACCATAGGTATATTAATAGCTTGGACATACTCACAAATTGATTTTAATAGCTATGTTCTATTTACTCGACTGTCAGAGGAGGATTATGTTTTTCGCGCGTATCATGTATGTTTGTAATATTTTTTTATTACCTCATATCTTCCAAACTCCTGGACCGAATTATATAATTAAGGTGGCGTTAGATAGGTATTGATACTCCAAGTGTTCTTAGATATGTGACGTCACTTTTAATTCTATATGACGCCCGATAGACTCAGTTACGTCATGAATAAAAATAAAAAAATCGTTGATGGGTACAGTGTGGTGTATCAATTAAAAGGACTTAATTAGCACATTTTAAATATATAACACATAACTAGCTTTTACTGCTTACTTTATTTGTATTTTCTTCCTAAATTTGAAGAATTTGTTCAGTCGGGTTTTTTGTTCCTTATAATTATGTGTGTTATTTAAAACAATTTCTTATTTTTTATTTTGTTTTTTTCGTAGAATAAGAAGAAAAACGTATGACTCTAGAAGCACTTTTAAAAACACAAATTAAGCTAATTGTAATTATTTTTAGCATTTCTATAGTTTGGTACATTGTACCAGTTAAAATGCAAGTTTGGCATAATAAATACGTAACGTATTATAGTACTTACTATCATTACGTAAGTAGGCTATTAATATCACTTTGTATGAGTCATACACGACCGTTAAACCCTAAATTAGGCATAGACTATGTTAAAAGAATATGTTTAAATGTATATATAAAATCGGCGGAAAGTTGGGAACGGCTCATAAGAGAACAGAGTGTCTCAACACTGGTTTCTCAAGTTCCCTCTGTCAAGCCTGCTATGTGTGGGTTACAGCGTGAAGCTAAAAAAAACGTTTACATTTTGAATATTACAATATATGTGAAACGGTTCCCTACCGGCTTGCCTAACTTTTCCAAGTACAAGTATGAGACTCAATTGTAATTGTAACAAGATCAAGAAAAGTGAAGAGCTAAAAAAAAAAATTTTCGCCCTTCGCCTCTGCTTCTGCCGCCTTCTGCCGCCTTCGACTATTAATAATAAAGACTATATTATAATGATAGATAGATAAAACTATTTATTGCATATATAACAGAAATTTACAATTACAAATAAAAAAAAAAATAAGCAAAAAATATATATTTTAGGCATAGAGGTAGTACGCAAAGGTGACTTTTCACTATTAACTATCCCTCCCCTACGGGTAGCTGAAAGCATATAAACTCCTTAGGGAGTGTAGAGGAGCAGGAATTTCTTGAAAAGATTTTTAAAGTCCATGCAAACGAATTCATAGTATTACAGCTAGTAGCGAAGAAACATGTTTTTTGTATGATCACATTAATACCTAGTCTGCCTAATTTAGGGTAAAACGGTCGTGTATGACTCATCCAAAGTTACACATATTAATAGACTACTTACGTAACTCTTTCACATGTATTGTAATACTTAAAATTACCATGTTTCCCATATGGTAACAAGGTGAAACGCGGCGTTGAGTTCCACAACTCAGCAGGCAATGCCTCAATTCGGCGGAAAGTGGGAATGGAAATCTTAAGAGAACGGATAGTCTTAACACTGGGTTTTCAGGTTCCTTATGCCTAAAAGAAAAAAATGTTATCAATCCTGTATGAAATTAAAATAATCTTAGATTTGAAATTTTTGAATTTGAATTCGAAAGAACTGTTTTTTTATCATTCAATTATTCTGGCAAAGCAAAAAAAAATTGGATCTTACATACTTCAACGGCTGTTTAAGTACAGCCTAAGTCATTAATTACATAACAATTATCATACATTACACAAAAAAAAAGGTTTATCTCATAAAAAACTTTATTTATCTACGTCTAGCGAAAAGAAAAGAGAAATAAAACAAAAATGGCCGTTCCGACCGTATCATGTTACTTAGGGGCGGGCTGTCAGTGTGTATACGTCAGTTTGCGCTTCGGCCTCACCGGAGCGGACTGGGAGAGGACTACTCATTTTATATTGACCGTAATATGATACTAGGGCTTCTTTTATACTTTAAAAATACGGTTTTTTTATTAAAAATTTACTTGTATTAGAAAACGTATAAAAATGTTGAACGTAGGACTCGAACCAGTGACTCTTTCAATCTGACTAAGCCACTGCTAAGCTATGTGTTCTTATCAATCTACGTCGAAATTACTATACGCTTGTTACAACTTAACTGCTTCAAACATCAGAAATATATTTGAAATATTTGGATTAATTCTATGTTATAATTATTTACGTTATTTGAATAAGTTTATAAATAAAAAATGAATACTTTTCTTTTCTATTTAAGTTGTATCTGTAAATTCAGTTTCAAATGATTGCCTCTAACCAAAGAGTCTGTAAAAGGTTAGATTCGGACACGTGTGCAAATTTTCAATTTAATCGAGCTGTAATATGTGGGTGAAATAACGTTGTAAAATTTTCTTACAAAGATAGATAATTATTTTATTAATATTATGAAGCTAAAAATAAATCAAGATCACTACAGAATCACGTATTGAGAAGGCAGAACTGAACGCCACGTTCTGCATTACAAGAGTAGTGAAAATGAAAATAATATAAATATATTCCCCCGAATGGGAATCGACTCCACAACAATCGCATTTACTTTCAGCTGTGCCACTACGCCATGATGATCAAAGTGATGTTCTTCACATATTCATTTAATAAAGATACTTAATGCGTTTAATTATTATAATATACTTTTATAAGAAGCCATCGTGGCACAGGAAAAATGTCTGACTGAGAACGTAAAGGCTTTGGGTTCGCTTCTCTCACAAGGGAGTGGTTATTTTCAATTATTTCCATATACTAGCTTAAAAATAATTTGTATTGCATCAAATTTCGCCAATTAACAGCGAACGAAGTGTATTGATACTAGGTTCTCTCTCTACCTTGCTGTGCGTGAAGCTGCTTTTTTAATGTTTTTGGCATATTAATATAATATTTATACATAAATACATACATACATCTCATCAAGCTTCACGCTGTATCCCGCATATAGCAGGGCTAGGCAGAGGGAACCTAGTGTTGAGACACTCCGTTCCTCACTTTCTGCCGAATTGAGGCATTGCGTGCTTAGTGGCGGAACTCAACGCCGCGCTTTGCCTTGTTACCAAACCCAAGCAATGAAAATACTAAACTTTACATTTCCTGGAGTGTGCCAGTCGCACGCTTGTGCTTCTGCGCCACGACAGGCGTTATAATAATATTTCTATTATATTTAATATACGTTTTTCCTATTTTCAGTGGCGGTACAGGTGACAAACAATTAGATTCATCGACAGACGACGACAGCGACGCCCCCCACGCGGGCGCGCACGCCGCTCCTCTATACCCCTTATATGAGCATCCATTAGCACACCTACAGTATCATCATACGTGACGGTATTGATTTTACATTATTTTGTAACTAATTTTACCTAATTTTGAACCATTTTTAACCGATTTGAAGAAAAGAAAGTTCTCAATATAACTGGGTGAAGCAGTTTTGATATTTTTTTATGTATGATATGTTCTGATGTGGTCCTATTTAAATTTGGTTATGATCTGATGAGTTTGTACGAGTTTTTGAGTTATTCGTAATAGTCCATTTTATTTGAAGTCGATTTTCGTTTTTTGTTAAAATTTCAATTATTATTGTCTATCGAAAAATGGCATAGAATATTGTTTATTGCATACAAAATATACAAACGAGGGAAAAAGCATACTTGATTTTTTTTTATATTCTTTCGTTCTTTTTACTTGATGATTGATTATCATTATATGATAAAGTTACTATTTAATTATTATATGATCATATTTAGTGCATATTTCGATTAACTCAAAACAAAAATCAATAAGGTTATCAACAATATATAAATTTCATGTAACAGTATATAAAATTAATAAGAAGAATAGCCAAAACAATAATAATCACAAATATTTTTTTATTAAATATATAATCATCAGTATATAATCATTAATCATATGTCAAAACAAAATAATCATAAATAATGTATAATTTTTAATATTTTTGTGGAGTTAATCGATATGTGCATTAATTGATTCAAATATCTTTATTAAATAAAGACTATATTTTACCTTAAATCAGGGCTTCTTAAACTATGGGTCGCGACCCCAAATGGGGTCGCGTAGCAAAATTCTGGGGTCGAGAGATTTTAATGTCATATATTTATATATACCATTTTGGCCAATTACCAATTTGTATGGGGTCGTCAAAAAACTCGCAATCATAAATGGGGTCGTGAATGACAAAAGTTTCAGAAGCCCTGCCTTAAATTATACAATGTATATTTATGTATAACTATTTAAAAATCATGTATGTTTTTTAATTATACACATGATACAATGTATAACTTAGACATCAATGTATATTTCAAAAGCTAAACATGAAATTTTATTAAATGAATACAGTTCTTTCATAATAGTACTAGAATGGTATTTTTTACATTTAAATATTTTACATTTGCTAAGTAGTTCGTGTAATAGTTTTTACATTTAAAACTTTTACATTTACGTTGTGTAAAGTTTACATTTAGTCACTTGTATAGTATTTAATAAAATTACAGTTGGTAAGTGTTCTATTTAATTAGAATATTTTAATTTTGATCAATTACATGTAAGAAGTATTTAGCATTAATAATTATTTTGTATATATCTTTTTTGCAATAAATTTTAACATATATATAAAATTTACTTTTATTTATCTTTTTAATATAACTTGGAACCATTTTTGGCACAGAAATAATTTTTCCTATTGTTATTACAAATGCGAAAATTTGTGAGGATGTTAGAAGTATCAAAGAGTATGAATAACAAAATTACTGAACCGATCTAGATGAAATTTTACAGTAATATAGCTTGTACATCAAAGAACACATAGACTACACTTTATAAAAATATTGTGTTATTTGGCCATAATATAATTATTAGTATGTAGTATTTATTTATATATATTTATAGATATACTCTACCAGATAATTTTGTCGTGTGGAAGTGAATGAAAATTAATTTTCTATGTAAAGTTTCCTAAGACAATGTACTCGTATTTATAATCTTTTTTATACTTCTCGTTTCTCGCACGTATAATATAATAGGCAGAGAGTCTAGTGTCAAGGCACTCTGCTCTCCGCTCATAAGTGGCGAGGAGTGAACATTTTAGTCAGGCAAGCCGGTAAATTAAGGGAAGCCGATGTATATTTAGGAAAGCCGATATACTTAGGGAAGCCGGTAATTTTTAGTGAAGCCGATATATTTAGGGAAACTGGTGTATTATGTCAAGGTATATAGTAATTTCACTAACACTTTTTTTTAATTGTATAAGATGTGAGGGCTTTTTTGTTGTTTTTTGCAATTTTAAGCACAATATTTTCCTCCTCCTGTTCCATATTTTACTAGCGAGCTTTTTTTTTCTAGGTCTCATATTCATCATCATAAATATCATTTGAAAAGTTAGGCAAGCCGGTGGGAATCGATTTGTATGAACACCTCGCCACTGCCGCTCAATGTCTAGATATTGTAATGTAATGTACTGTGAATTTCATGATTTTGAAATAAGATTAAGAAGTCTTTTTTGGCCTAGTAAACGCTCTTTAATATCGTAAAAAAATATTTATTTATTTATTTATATAAGGTTGTGCCTATTATGGTTCTCATTTTTTTTTATTTGTCATTTTTATCATTTCATTAAGAATGTATGAATATTTCTAATTTTTAATACTTTAGCTTTCATATTTTTTATGTATTTTTCTGTAATATCCACTTCTTTTCTTTATTTTTTAGTATTAATTAATTATATTGTATATATTATTATAAGTATTTAAATTTAGTGTATATTTAAAGTAATGTTTGAATGATTTAATATTTTTGAATCACTACTATACTAGTTTAATGAATCATGAATCACTGTAAAATTAATTTATATGAATCATTGTAAAATAAGTGTAAAAATTAAATAAATTTAGTATAAAATAATAATTTGGTTTTATTTTATGTGAAAATTTTATTTTAATTAGTTAATTAATGGTATATAATGTAATTTTAGGATGTCCGTTACCTTTGAAAGAAATAAAGTAATAATAATGTTCAATTTAACCTCACGCTGTATCCCGCATA
>JAKGSA010000700.1:633851-673887 GCA_033558755.1 Philaethria dido | reverse complement strand
GGATAAGCTCCAAGAGCGCCGCTTGAGATGGTACGGCCACGTTGCGCGCCGTCCCGAACACTATGTCGGAAGAAAATGCCTTGATATATCTGTCCCTGGAGTTAGACCGCCGGGACGCCCAAGGAAGCGATGGCTGGATGTCGTGAAGCAGGATATGAGAGCCAATGGACTAACCACCCGTGATGCAGAAGATCGTGCAAAGTGGAGTAGGTTAAGTAGGAAGGCAGACCCTGGCTAGCCGGGATAAATGCTAAGAAGAAGGAAGGAAGGATATATGACAGCATATTGATTTATAATTGTTTTTATTTTAACATGCTCACAGTCCTTTTATCATAAGAAAAGAAGCTTCACATTATCCCGCATAAGAAACTAAGTAAAGAGAACCTAATAAACGACGATTAGTGTGTTAAGACACTCCGTTCTTCACTTTCCGTCTAAATTCGCTACATTATGGCATAACCAACAGAAAAATATACATAAATTGCCTCTAACATATCCACCCTACACACTCATATGAGTAACATCAATCAATGTGTAATGACGTTACAGGTCGCTATCACTAACGATCGCTCAGTACGTACCATGGTTCTGGCGTTAAGTGTATCTGGTAAATGATTTAGTTTAACATCGTATTAGGGCGAAGCGAAGTCGAAGCGAAGTTTGTACACTTGTTATGGGTAATTGGTGTGCGATCGATCATTTTATACGTATATGAGTTGTGATATATTAAAATGTCAATTGTAATCAATTTTAACCGACTTCTAAAAAGGGGGTGATAAGGCAAAGCGCGGCGTTTAGTTCCGCCACTGAGCACGCAATGCTTCAGTTTCGGTGGAAAGTGGGGAACGGTAATCTTAAAAGTACGGAATGTCTTAACGCTACAATCTCAGGTTTCTTCTGTCTACCCTGCTATGTGCGGGTTACAGGGTGAAGTTATAAAAAAATGAAAGAGTTTGAACCTATTAAATAGAAGGTATGTTTTTCTCTAATCTGGTGAGACAAAGTGCGGCGTTGAGTTCCGCAATTTAGCATACAATGTTAGGAATTCGGACGGAGTGGAAAGAACGGAGTGCCGTGATATTTAGATTCTCTTTGCTTACCCTGCTATAAGAAAAAGCGTGAATCAGAAAAAATATATATAATGTTCGATACATCATATTTTTCACGCTGTATGCCCCATATAGCAGGGTAGGCAGAGGAAACCTAGTGTTAAGACACTCTGTCCCCACTTTCCGCCGAATTGAGGCATTGCGTGGTGAGTGGCGGAACTCAACGCCGCACTTTGCCTTGTTACCAAACCCAAGAAATGAAAACTTCCATTTCCTAAAGTGAGAATCGAAGCCACAACCTGTCGCGTTTACAGTCCACGCTTGTGCCTCTGCGCCACAACAGATGTTAAATTTATATTGCGGTAGAAAATAGAAAACGGAGAAATAAATCACTTAATTTTACAAAAAAACTTTAAAGCACCAATATACATAAGGAAAAAGGGGACCAAATTAAAAAAAGAAAAACTCCAAGACTATTTAGCGCAATGAGTCGTTTTTTAACTTTTTTAATTTAGCAAAGTGGACATCATCTGCAGTAATGACGTCATCAATCTATTGTGACGTCACTCAAAATTTGTAAATAACCACTGAAAATGTGAGCGTTTTAGGTAAAGCTTAAAAATGGTTTCAAATGCCTTTGTGTGTGGTGGAGTATTGTTTTATGTTCGTAAAAGTTCTTGGGTTCGATTCTGTAGGGGTTTTGTGTATATGTAATTAGGTTTTTAGCATATAAAGGAAATCGACTTCAGATTATGTATTTAAATAGGACCAGGTCAAAAGCAAAAATATGTATGAATCATTGAAATCAAGTCGCGGAATAAAACTAGTAAAAATGAAGAAACTACTTAGCATTCCATAGAGACACCGTGCCCATTGTGTTGTAAGGGGAAGAGCTCGAGGCAGTGCCTGGAGCTTGCGACCAAAGTGTAGGCTTAAGGGCCCCTTTTATATGCAAAAACGAAGTCCAAGCTCCTCTACCAATAAAAAGATAAAAAAAATGTTAACAAACAGAAAATTTTATTATTTAACTGTAACAAAATCTGCATAGTTTATTTAAAAAGCAAAGGAAATATGTTAATTTAGTGAATTATTCAAGCCGATACTCTTAACTCGTATACTTTCGGTTGGGATTCTTTTCCACGGCGTCTGTTGTGGACGACACTATAGAAATTCCCTTGACGAGTTACACTTTGATGTGTGTGGAATGGATATGATGTTTATTTTTTTTGTTTTCAGCTTAGTAGGGGGATATAACGAAGTGTCAAGGCTCTCTGTTCTTCACTTTTAGCTCGAATTGAAAATTGAATAGTAAACTATTCAACCGGAGTGACTCGATTTCCAATTGAATTCCTATTCAACGCTGCGTTTTGTACTATTAAAGCGGGAAAATAAAAGTAATTTTAATATATCATGCCAAGTGGGGATTAAACCCACAACCCTTCGCTTTTATAGTCGTTGTTTCACTTTACCACTATGGTCTCGAAGGCGACCATGTTTTCCTAATATTTATTTTGTTTTATTATTCATAACTGTCTTTCAGGATATACAAAGAAAACCTAGGACCACGGACTACCGTAAAATGTTCGAAACGTCGGATTTCCAAGTTCCGGTTAAAATAGTTTTGTTTAATACACACTACTGCTATTATAATACTATATATAGCATTAAAAAATTCTGGAAATTCCTACGAAACCCAGAAGCCAATTTGTCACTGTATCACGAACATAGCAGGGTAGGCAGAGGGACTTCTCTTTTAACATTTCCATTCCCCACTTTCCGCTGAATTGAAGCATTGCGTGCTGAGTGGTGGAACTCAACGAGACATATCGCCTTCTTACCAGAGTGAAGAAATGATTATTTAATATTTTCATTTCTTGGGACTCCAAGTTAACCCACTGGTTATGAACCCATAACCTGTCATGTTTAATCGCTGGCTTGTGCCGCTAAGCCACGACAGGCTTCAAAATTAAGTCTAATAAGTACTAAAATATCAATTTATTACCGCATCCATATTTCCTAGGGCAGTTCCAACTTAAAACCATTCATTAAGTCCGCAACAGTTTAATTCCAGTCTAAAGTTAATGAGTCGTCTTCCAGCAATTTTTAATTTTATATTCTCATTTACTTTATTTTTGCCGTTTCGTTTTGTTCACCTTTATTAGATAAGCTGGTGTATAGCTAATTGTACTGTTTTTATTATTAACCGACTTGCAAAAAAGAGGGTTCTCAATCTGACTGTTTTTTTTTTCATGTATGTTACTGTATAAGTTTTTACTGGGTGAAACATTTTTTATAACGCCTGTCGTGGCGCAGAGGTGCAAATGTGCGATTGTAAACGCGACAGGTTGGGGGTTCGATTCCCACTCCAGAAAATGGAACTTTTCATTTCCTAGGTTTGGGTTTGGTAACAAGGCAAAGAGCGGCGTTGAGTTCCGCCACTCAATACGCAATGCCTCAATTCGGCGAAAAGTGGAGAACGGAGTGTCTCAACACTAGGTTCTCAGATTCCCTCTGCCTACCCTGCTATATGCGGGATACAGTGTGAAGCTAAAAAAAATTTACCGTGGAATTTTAATATTTACTAGAAAATCTATTGACGAGTTATATTATTAAGTACTTACTGTATTTCTAATACATTTAAAAAAAAATGTTTTCTGCACGTATACTTTAACCTTCTTTATATCTACATATATAAATAAGTGAAGCAAAAACTTTGTATCCCTTTTTACGAAAATTACGCGGACGGAGGGGCATGAAATTTGGCACACTTATAGCTTATATAGAGAAGGAGATGCTAGTATATTTTTTTAAATATTGCATAAAAATATATTAATTTGATAAAATAAATGTTACACATACCTACTACTATGGTTTGACATAGATTACATAAAGTAACATATACATTGCTAAAGACAACGCGTTATTAACACGTCAACGAGGACACTAGTATAGTTTAACTGTCTGCTCTTTTCTTACTCCGTCCGCATAATTTTCATGACAATGTTTTATTTTCACGTATTAATATATATAAATTTTCATTGTATGTTTCCTACTGTGCGTTAAATTCAATAAGTTTTTCACCAGGGGGTGTAACTCAGTGGTAGAGTGTCTGCTTCGCATGCTGAAAGTCCTGGGTTCAAATCCCAGCACCTCCACTGACTCACATTTTTTTTTATTGTATAGTATTTTTTTATGCATTTTACAGAAATTCTGCTTTTTTATTTCCGCTCACTATCCGGTTGTCATATGTTAATAGCTTAATTTCCTTTTTGCTATATAAAATAAGGAAGTGTCATGTTCTAATTACAAATATGGCATGTTCACAACCAATTAAGGAGACCTAGTTGATAAAAACCATATTTAAGTATGTCGCCACTGCGCTGATGATTGTGGATTCCCGCCTATAGGAGTATTTTTTAATTATATTTAAAATATTTAATTTCTATGCTCTAGTAAGTCAAATCACGGCGTTGAGTTCCGCCACTTAACACAGTATGTTTCGGTATTGAGTCAAAAGCAGAAAACCTGTGTGTGAGTGCCTTGACACTGGGTTTTCTTTGACTATCCTAAAGCTTGAAATAGTTATTTTTTTAAATAACAAGAATTCAAACACACAACCACCTGCAGGTCCGTCCTCACTGTACTATTACAGCCTTTTATATTTTTTTATTAAAGTAATATATTTCAAATATAATTCAATAGTATGGGTGAATAAACTATACGATAGAGATCATTGCAGTGAGACAACGTCTAACTACTCGAAGGAATGTTTATATGTTTATATTAAAATTATTTTTATTCTATATATTATATCGCGGCGTTGAGTTACGCCACTCAGCACGCAATGCTAGAGGCATACAGCGGAATGAGGGGAACGGGGTGTCTTAACACTTGCGGGATACAGCGTGAAGTTAAAAAAAAACTCCGCTTACGCAAGACAAAGCACAGCGTTGAGTTCCGCCACTTAGCACGCATCATCTCCTAGTAGAGTGTGTGAACGGTGAACTTTGAATACACTGAAGATAAAACTGTTTTTTATTTTTTTTTTTTGTTTTTTATTGATTTAAACCCACAACCACTTGTAAGTGCTTCTTCACTGCGCTATATAGACGTTAAATATGAATAAAAATTCTATTAAAGTTATATTTTTCAATATTTTACGATATAGAAATTTTACGATAGAGGTCATTGCAATGAGACAACCTCTGAGTATAAACGCAATTGGTTGTAGGTTCGATTCCCATTGCGGGAGTAATTTATTTAAATATTTTCGTTTCTTTCTTCCAATAAGAGGGCACAGCGTTAAACTCTGCAACTTATTACGTTGTTTTGATGTTGAGTGGAAAGCAAAAAACGGATTGTCTTGACACTGGATTCTCTTTGAATACCCTGAGGATAAAGCTGTTTTTTTATAACAAGGATTTAAACCAACAACCTACTGTAGGTACGTTTTCACTGTGCTATATTAGCGTAAATATAAATATTTTCTATTAAAGTAATATTTTTCTAGCTTTATTAGTTAAAGGTGAAATTTTACGATTAAAATTGCTGATTTGAAATTTACCATCTGTATTGGAATTACTAAACTTTTATAAAATATTTGTTCATTCGTCTAGACTGTTTAAATTATTAGAGAGATTCATTTTTATACTACCTCTGTTTTTTGATTTCACTCATAACGTTTTTTCCCAGAGAGAGAGAGAGAGAGAGAGAGAGATCTTAGTGTCAAAACACTCTGTCTTTCGCTTTCCGTCTAAATTCTAAATATTGCATGTTAAGTGGCGGAACTTATTTCCGCGTTTTTTCTTGTGACATAGAAATTATTATTATATAATCATATCCTCCAATGGGGTTCGAAACTACAATCAATTTTTAAAAAATGTGTATTTCAATTGAATATAAATATTATGGCATCATGGCGTAGTGGGACAGCGTGACTGTACACACTTGGACTGTGGGTTCGATTTCCGATCGATTTCCACTTGTAGGAATCATATAGAAGTTATTTTTATTTAATTCAGGTCGGAGCTTAAATTTAAAATTCAAGTGAAAAGTGGAGAACGGAATGTTTGGACCTCAGTTTCTCTACCCTACGCCGCGACCTTACGACGTCGAAATAAAAAAAATCTCATAAGTATACTGACTTCAATAAAATGCATTAAAAAGCAACATCGTAACTATCATTACGAATAACTCATAATGTACTCGTCAAGTCTTAACTAAATTTAAATTGGACCATCAGAAACCACCACCACCAACCATATAGAATAGAATCATCAAAAAGTCTTTCGGTATATAAAAATACAGTCGAGTTGAGTACTTCATTTCTTAAGTCGGTTATCGGCCTCATTTCTGACCCATTCCAATCTTTTCATACAGTGACGTTTAAGAGACTTTAAAAAAAAAGAAAAAACAACACATGACACATTAAGGAATGAATGAAATTTGGCTGTACATAGCAATTTCATTATTGGCAGAGCCTACAGTAGTTTTGCCAAGTTTTGTATGGGCCATACACGTTTTTAAGTATTATGGGTTCTAAGCTAAAAAAAACGTTTGAATGTTTAAAAAATTCACCATTGACTCAGTTGACAAGTAGTTGATGGTAATGCGATGATTGTGGATTCGATTACTATTTATGTTTGAAAAGACTTCACGCTTTGTTTCGTAATTCACTCAATGGGTAGACAGAGTGCTACATATTGCGCTTTTGGAAAAAACCTTTAACCTAACCTAACACTACAGTAGTCCGTAAAAAAAAATATATATTTTTTTATATATATTCCAACTTATCCCATTAAAAAGTACTATCCATAGATAGGAAGGTGAAATTTAACATGTAGGCTTCTTGGGGAGTGTAACTAACCACTAAGAGAGGATTTTACAGGGGATTTTTTTTTAAACAAACGGTATTTACAGGTTCCCAGTGTCCACGCAAACTAAGCCATAGGACACAGCTAGTCTCTTAACAACATAAAAGAGCAAATCTAGAAGTAGTAGCTTCACGCTTTATTCTGCAGGAAAGTCAGAGTGTAACTAATGTCAAGACAATCTGCTCGCCGCTTATCGTCCGAATTTAAGACATTGCATGTTAAGTGGAGGAACTCAACGCTGCACTTTGTCTTACTAGAGCGAAGATTAATAAAACAATTTAAAAAAATACCTTGCCAGAAACGATTGTTTGCGATAAAATTAGAAAGCTACTTCAAAGCCTTCAAGTTAACGCATATACACTATAGTATGTAGTATGGACTGCCATTGACCACGCGAGCGACGCCGCGGGTAACAGCTAGTATTTTAATAAAATAACATAACAAGTCTAAAAATAAAAATCTAATTTAACAAAGCCATGTATCAGCTTAGTTCCATCCCGCATATTACATACTAAATAACTCTCTCGTCCTAACACGCTTTTGATTGGGCAAATGTCTTTAAGATGGTATCTAAAAATTATATATTCCCATACAAAATACGTATTTATTAAAAGCTTATAAGGAAATAATGAAGGCTTTGTGGTGAAGTGGTATTATTGGGTTTTTGGAAAATTGAAAATAAGGCCTGTCGAGGCGTAAGCATGCGACAGTAAGCGCGACAGGTAGTGGGTTCGATTCCCATTCCAAGAAATGAAAATATTGAATAATATTTAGTATTTTCATTTCCTCGCTCTGGTTATAAGGCAAAGCGTGTGTTGAGTTCTGTGTGTGAGTGTCTTAACACTAGGTTTCTCTTCCCTCTACCCTGCTATGTGCGGGATACAGCGTGATGCTATAATTATAGATAAATAAAATATCTATTTTTTTTCAATTAATTGCCAAATATTTTTTAGTGTAGTAAAAAATATACATGTGCATATATTTTTCCCTCACTATAGAGTAATCTTTCTAAATAAACTATATAAGTTAACTACAAATAATAAAGCTAAACAGTGGACGTACGATAAATGTTCTTTGAATTTAAAATACTGGAAGACAAAACATGCTGTTAAGATAGCAACTGGCGAAGTAACGTCAGGTGGTATCAAGTGTTTAACTAGCGGGTCGCAAGGGTTGGGATTTTATGTACAAATTCACTGGTGAAGAATGGAGTGTGTTGATGTTAGGTTGTTTCTGATTGCTGTTGAAAAGCGTGAAGTTAAAAAAAATCTTTAAAAGCATACATTAATGAAAAAAGATGTTTGTTTCTTTGTTGATTACGAGTAGAACAAGCACGAAAATTTGCGACAAAGTATTCGTATCTTTATCGAAAAAAATTGTATGGAAATTGAAAAGCGCCCCTACCGTGCGCGTAGGCAGAGGGAACCTGAGAACCTAGTGTTAAAACACTCCGTTCCCCACTTTATGATCAAGCCGTTTAACACAGTTTCATTTTAAATGTACTAAAATGAAAACCGACGATTTTTTCTATAATGATTAAAATGGTGAACAGAGTGCTTCAACACTAAATGTTCTATTTTCTCAATACAAAAAATATACGGGCCCTGTTTTAAGCTAACCTGTCTGAAGAAAATCGAATTTACAATGAGAAGTCGGCTAATGGTTAAAAAGCGATGTTTTCTCAGCAACAGCTTTCTTTAGACGGAAATATGTTGTTATTTTAGCTCTATATTCTCCTTTATTTATTAAATTTTGTATAAAAATTCGGGATTTGAACTTGTGTCCTTTTTTTACTATAAAGAGTTAAGCTGAGTTGTGACGCCAGTCGTGGCGCAGAGGCACAAGCGCACGACTGTAAACGCGACAGGCTGTGGGTTCGATTCCTACTCCAGGAAATATAATATTTTCATTTCCAGGATTTCATGACATGGCAAAGCGGGCGTTGGGTTCCACCACTCAGCACGCAATACCTCAATTCAGCGGAGTGTGGGGAACGGAGTGTCTTAACACTAGGTTCTCAGATTCCCTCTGCCTACCTTGCTATATACGAAGTCAAGCGTGAAGTGAAAAAAAGAGCTAAGTTGTTTAGTGATTTTATTAAACAACTTTACGTTTTCTTCTGGTAAGACAAAACGCGGCGTTTAGTTCCGCCACTAGTGTCTTGACACTAGGTTCTTCCTAACTGCATTGCTACGCAAGATAACGCGTGGAGCTGTTTTTTTGTGATTTAAGACTGTGATCCGATATGTATCAGGTCCTTGTGGTGCAACGGCACAGAATTTAATTATGAATATGATTAGTTGTGGATTCAGTTCCTTTTCAAGGGAATGATTATATATATTTCTTTTATTTCTTCGCTATTGTGAAACAAAACGCGGCGTTGAGTTACGCCATTTGAAATTGGGAAAAGCGATAATCGGAGAGTTTTATCAGGTTCTCCTCTGCTTATATGTGAAAAAAAACCTGAAGCTATAAAGAAAATAATGTTTCATATACATACATAGATTCACGTTGTTTCCCGCATATAGCAGGGTAGGCAGAGGGAACCTAGTGTTAAGACACTCCGTTTCCTACTTTTCGCAGAATTGAGGCATTGCGTGCTGAGTGGCGAAACTCAACGCCGCGCTTTGCCTTGTTACAAAGCTCAGGAAATGAAAAATTCCATTTCCTGGAGTGGGAATCGAACCCACAACCTGTCGCGTTTACAGTCGCACGCTCGTGCCTCTGCACCACGACAGGCGCTATATGTATTTAAGCTGTTATAATTATAAGAATTATTTTAATCCTCATTTACTGTGAGCTTTATAATGATACAAGTTATATAATCTTTAATTACCAACTATTATTGTGTAATGGCTTATATAAGAGCGCTTTCACACTGTATGTGGTTAATTAGCCATTTCTTTCGGTTTTTTGGTAAGTGGAAAGTGGGGAACGGAGTGTCTTAACACTAGGTTCTCAGGTTCTCTCTGCCTACCCTGCTATATATGAAATAAAGCGTGAAGTGAAAAAAAAAGAGCTGAGTTGTTTAGTGATTTTATTAAACAACTTTACGTTTTCTTCTGGTAAGACAAAACGCGGCGTTTAGTTCCGCCACTAGTGTCTTGACACTAGGTTCTTTCTAACTGCATTGCTACGCAAGATAACGCGTGGAGCTGTTTTTTTGTGAGTTAAGTCCGTGATCCGTTATGTATCAGGTCCTTGTGGTGCAATTGTGTAATGGCTTAATATAAGAGCCCTTCACACTGTATGTAGTTAATTAGCTATTTCTTTCGGTTTTTTGGTAAGTGGAAAGTGAGGAACGGAGTGTCTTAACACTAGGTTCTCAGGTTCTCTCTGCCTACCCTGCTATATGCGAGATACAGCGTGAAACTAAAAAAAAAGGATTATATCTATACTTTTCTTCTCACTAAGTGACATATCTCAGCAATTGCCCCTCTATTTTAGACACATTAAATATTATCTATTTTAGATACATCCCATCGTGGCGCGATAGGACAACGTGTTTAACTGGATTGGGTTATGAATCCGATCTCAATTCGAGGATATAATTATATTAAATTATTTTAATCTACCACCGCGCTTTACTGCGATCAGCTCTTCTTTTCAAATCGACCTTTTTTGTCTTACAAAGCGCGGCGTTGAGTTCCGCCACTCAAAACTCAGTTTCTCGATTTGTTGCGGAAAGTGTGTTGAGTGTGTGGAGTGTGTTGAATGGGTTCTCTTTGACTACCCTGTTATTGGGAAAAGGGTATGAAATTAAATAAACTTCTATATACATAAATGGAAATGAAATTTTTCATTTCATGGATTTTGGAACAAAACAAAGCGCGGCGTTGAGTTCCGTCAGTCAGCACGCAATGTCTCAATTCGGCGGAAAGTGGGAAACAGAGTGTCTTAGCACTAGGTTCCCTTTGTCTACCCTGCTATATACGGGATACAGCGTAAAGCTATGTATGTATGTATATACATACATATATCATGAAAGTTAACAAAATAATAAGCTCATAATACAACAGTAATACCATGTACAAGTGCCATAATATATTCAGAATTAATGTAACAAGGGATTACTATAGGTTTGATTTTAACCCAAAAAGTCGAGCAAATCCATATGAATAAACATGAGATACGCTGAAAATTAAACGCTCTGTTAAACTAATTCCGAACTACAGTTTTAAACTGTAAAGTTGTTTGTTTGAGGTAATTCTGACAGTTAAATCTGCCATTTTGGCAGTTAAAAGTTAGCTCTTTTTTATGTTTTAAAAAAAACAAGTATTTTTTTATAGTGTTGTGTTTTTTACTGTGGTTACAATGGAGATTATTATTGTAAATGTTAAGCTAATTTATTTATCGCGTTACAGAGGGATAAAGCCCGGTGTTAATTTCCGCCACTCATGTCTGGTTTTAGATCGGAGGATAGAGTGTCTTGACATATAAAGTACAATAAAGTATGGCGTTGAGTTTCATCACTCAAGACGCAATGTTTCAAATTTAGATGAAAAGAGGAGAAAGGAGTGTTTCGATATTATGTTCTATCTATTTTTTTTTATGGATAACGGATGGCAAGCGAGCAGAAGGACCACCTGATGGTAAGTGGTTACCTTCGTCCATAGACATCTACCACACCAGAGATGTTGTAGATGCGTTGCCGATCTAGAGGATAGAGATGGAATGGGGGGACAATGTAGTAGTACTAACCTACTGATTAAAAAATCTGACAGTTAAATTGGCCAGTTTGACAGTTAAAAGTTAGTTTTTTTATGTTTAATAAAAAAAATAAGTTATGTTTTGTGTTTTTTATTGTGGTTAAGATATAGAGTATTATAGTAAATGCTAAGTTAATTCGTTTATATTAAGTGATATGTGGTATAAAGAGACGAAGCGCGGTGTTGAGTTCCGCCACTCATGTCACCATTTCGGGCGGAGGGCCTATAAAAGTGTTTTTTTTAACAAAAACGTAATATTTTTCTGCGCTCTGCCTCGTTAACAGAGGGAGGAAATGAAAACGCAAAAAATTATTACTATAATTTTTTAATATTTTAATTCCCTGGAGTGGGAATCGAACTCACGACCTGTCGTATTCACAGTCGCACGCTTGTGGCTCTGCGCCACGTCAAGCCTCTATAATATTAGTATGGATATATGTTTTTTTATATAAATTTATGTATATATAATACAATTTGTCCGTCCGTCCATACTAAAACTTGTCACGAATATATCTAATGAACATATTTACATATTGGCCAATCCCTTACGTGATACGCCTGTTAACATTATTATGTATAGAAAGTACTCTATGAGCAATTTTATTAGAGAAACAATGGCCTTTCATCGTAGTTCAGTGAATGGTTGTGGGTTCGATTCCCACTCAGGGAAAATGATTACATTCAAACGATTTTCATTTCAAACGGAGTGTCTTAACGCTAGGTTCTAAGGTTTCCTCTGCCTACCCTGCTATGTGCGGGATACAGCGTGAAGGTATGTTCGTTCGAGTTCGAGTCGAGTTCGAGTTCGAGTTCGAGTTCGAGTCGAGTTTTGGTTAACTAGGGTTTCTGGGTAACTGGGTTTGCTTTTTATTTTTTTTTATTGTTTTTTTAATGGATAACGGATGGCAAACGAGCAAAAGGACCACCTAATGTTCTAGATGCGTTGCCAACCTAGAGGATACAGATAGAAGGGGAGGACAATGTAGTAGTCTGCTATGGGAACTACCAGATTTTGGGGAAAGGATAGGTGGGAAAGAGGAAAGCCTGGCTTACATGCCATCGAACCGGAACACATCATAAGATATTTGGCGGTTCGTCTTTGACATGATAGTGGTCGCGAGCCAGACGGAGGACGAACCTTCTACCACCAAACGTATACGTTATACGTTTTCCTCATACATTGTACGGAGTTATTTCAGAATACTAACTACTTGTTTAACAGTGTTAGTTCCATTTTTTGTACGGAGTTATTTCAGAATACTAACTACTTGTTTAACAGTGTTAGTTCCATTTTGATAGAGTTTGTTCTATTTTGTCATATTTTTTATATAAGCGTAACCGAGACATTGCGTGTTAAGTGGCGGAACTTAACCTCGTGATTTATCTTACTATAAACATAATACAAATATAATCATCTGTTCATATGGAACCGAACCCACTACCTTTACATTTACAGTCACGCACTATCACACTGTGCTACGATTACTTATATTATATCCTTTTTGTTCAAAATTATTAAATTTTAAGAGCAGTACTTGATATTAATATCTTTAATCTTATTGCAAAATCTAAAATGTGTGTTATAAGGTTATATTAGGAGACTCCTCGCTTCACTCGCCAATCCCCGCTTTCAACGAAATAGCTTCTTCTAGCCCTTATTCCATTTTTTGGGGTCGGATCTCCTTACTCTTCTGCGCCAAGACGTGTGGTCTTGGGTTGTAGGTTCAGGCAATCTCTCTTGTTTTAGGTCTCTAGCGATAGTGGACCACCAGGTCAGGTGAATTTGGCTTTAAATATACCGGAGTAAAAGAAGTAACTCCGGTATATTTAAAGCCAAATTCACTATGTAGTATTCGACCCGTCTTTTAATATGTCCATACCATCTTTCAACGAAATACCATAGAAAAGTATTTAAAAAGTTCAATAACCGGGTGACTTTTTCAATAACTCTATCAATTACTACATCCACCTGCAACTTTATAAAAAAAGTATTTTCCATATCCTATCCTATCCCGCGTAGCAGGACAGTCAGAAAGACCTTATCATCAAGACACTCCGTTGGCCGTTTTCCGCCCGGACTCCAGACACTGCGTGTAAATTGCGGAACTCAACGCTGTACTTGCTCTTACCAGAGCGAAGATAGGATGACTTTACGATATAAAAGAATAAATTACTCATACAAATTACATTTATATATAAAAGAAATGTATATATGTATGTATGTACGTATGTATGTATGAAAGGTTCTTTCTAAAAAACAGGCAATTCAATATGGATAAGCGCAACGTATATCACGCTATAAGACAGTCGTGAATGAGGAATGATAATGCTTTTACAGATTACGAGGCGATATTTTTTACTTATTATTTTATGTCTTGTGGAAGTCACGGGTTTATATACTAAATGTATTGTTTGATTATTTTAATATATGTATTTATTTAGGTAATATTCAGGCTTTCTTCCACATTGCAGGGTATTTTTTTCATGAAAAGATCCTAGAGTTAAGACACTTCGTTCTTATTTACTGCCTGAATTTGAAACATTACGATTTGAAAACGTAACTCTATGACGTTGAGTTTTTTGGCTTACCAGAACAGAAATAAAATATAATAATTCTCCTATAATTTAAACATATAAAAAGCGTGCATTCAAAAACATATTACAACGTTTGCGTTACTGAGTGGCTGACAGACAACGTACAAGTGAAACTGCAGGATGTTGAATGCTGAAATATGGCATATAGGCTGCTTGGGGTGAGAAATGGAAAGAAACGGAATTTTATACCACGCAACCAAAACCGCGGGATACAACTAGTTTAAATATATATAGTTTTTTCACGATGAAGAATATATCATATGATATATGAAGTATATATCGTGAGTAATGACACTATATATACTAACTTACTTCAAGTCTTAGTCTTAGTCAAAGTCAAAGTCAAAGTCAAATAATTTTATTCAAAATAAGAAGTTACATGCTTCATTTTTTGAACGTCAAATAATTTACAACCAGTTCACTAAATTTAATGCCTCAGACCTGAGAAGAACCGGCGCAAGAAACTCAGCGGGACTTTTTTTTTTTTATTATACATATATTACACACTTATACGATATATCGTCCCATATAAAAGCATATCGACATTATGAAGATTAAAATTGTTTTTTTTTTCGCTGACAAGACGCTGACGGCCGCTGTTTTATAACGCTAGGAACAATCCATTCGTTTCCTTCGAATTAAACATGAGTAGATCAATGTATATTTTATTACGTTTCATATTAGACTGATCTAAGATTTGTATTAGAAATGGTATCGAGTCATACGGACTTTAAAGGCCATTTGAACATCCTGTGCGAGGAATACTATGATAAAAAGAAAAGTAAACAGACTTAAAATTCCAGAACTTATATAGAATTATATTGAGAACTTATATTAGTTATGACAAGTACTAGCTATTTATTTATTTATTTATTTATTATGCTTAACCAACAATTGTTACAATTTTGCATTCAAATTTTTAAAAAAAGCACAAAAAATAGCTCTAATTGTACAATTGATTAAAGATTAGCACCACATGCAATAATAATTGTATAAGAACAAAAAAAAATTATATATAGCATAGCAATTTCAAAATTATGTAAAAAAAAATTGTTTAAAATAACATTATAAATGGCCAGATTATTGAACAATTTAACAAATTCATATATATTTTTTTTTTCTACTTCACGCTGTATCCCGCATATAGCGGGGTAGGCAGAGGGAACCTGAGAACCTTGTGTTAAGACACTCCGTTCTCTCTCAACAATTCCGTTCCCCACTTTCCGCCGAATTGAGGCATTGCTTGCTGAGTGGCGGAACTCAACGCCGCGCTTTGCCTTGTTACCAAACCCAAGAAATGAAAATACGAAATTTTATATTTCCTGGAGTGGGAAAATTGTAATGTAACGAAGGAAAAGATAGTGTAAGATTTATGAATGTAATTATTTCCATTACTCGTTACAAGAAATAAATAAAAATAACATGGAGTATGTAGCTTCGCACCATAAAAAATTCCATTTCCTGGAGTGGGAATCGAACCCACAACCTGTCGCGTTTACAGTCGCACGCTTGTGCCTCTGCGCCACGACTGGCGTTAAATAAATAAAATATAAATTGAATTAAAATTGAAATATTTGTTATTCTAATGTAACATTAATTCCTAAATAAACAAAACCTACAATTATACAAACAATACAATGACTGCTATTTACAATTGTATACTTTAAAATGTAGTATTTTAACTGAATTAACTAAAAATTCATTACATAAATTGAATAAATTCTTTGCTTCCTTGTGCGTGTTCTACTGCTTGTATAATGGGTTGTGTTCTGAAGAATTGTTTGACATGATGCCCACGGCTACTTTTCACCATCGCACCGCTCGCCATCGACAGGGAGTTCATGCTCACACTTTGGAGCCTAAATGGTCCCGAACAGTTCGATTTCAAAGGAACTTTCTTCCGCGGACTCTCCAATTGTGGAATGATCTCCCTGCCGAGGTTTTCCCAGAGGGCTACAATATGGGGTTCTTCAAAAGGGGAATAAATAGGTTTTTGAAGGGTCGGCAACGCGTAAGCGATGCCCCTGGTGATGCAAGCCTCCATAGGCCACAGTAACCACTTACCATCAGGTGGGCCGTGTGCCTTGTTGCCACCTTCGTGGTATAAAAAAAAAAAAAAAAAAATCTTAAAAGAAAAATGATTATGTCCGCGTATACAAAGTTTTTAATTTGTTTTTAAAATTTGGAAGAGAGTCTGCGAATATGTCCATATTGTTATAAAGATCATCTGTATAAAGGAGAATTAGCACCCAGTACTGCTATAAAAAAAATCATCAAAATTGTTTGACTTAGTAAGAATTATACGGTAACAAACTGTTATACATAAAAAGTAAATATACATTTTATGTACACAACTACTGTCCTTTAAGGGGATTCCCTTTTAGGAGGATCAAAAAAAACGTTTTTTCGGGATTTCTTTTAAGGTACAAATACATAAGTTGCTTCTCTTTTACAACTATCACCTTCCCTTTCCCTTTGAAAAAAGTGAAAAAAAAAAATTAATATTTTTTTTTATTTTGTCTCAGTTTATATAGTAGAAAAATATATAACGATTCAAAATCAAAATCAGAATATTCTTTATTCAAATAGGCTATTACAAGCATTTTTGACGTCGTCAATTTACAAAAGATGTTAGGAGTGTCAGTCCTAACGAAAGCTACCATCGGCTCGGAAGGCCATTCTGCTGAGAAGGGCTGGCAGGAAACTCAACTGCTCTTTTCAAATAAAATTTTATAATAAATTTACAGCAACGATAAGCCTCCTGAGCGAGCATCAACAGAATTTAATTCCACACATTAACATCTGTATAATATTCTTGGACAAAATAATATACTTTCCTTAATAATATATTTTTAATCTCGACTTTGAATTTGATTACAATGGTAATTGGTTTTTTTGTTTCCGATGAAAATTACAAGCCGTCTTGCCCGCCAATTCACAATATCAGTTGCACGAATGTACCAAAAAAATCGATAGCATGTATTATTTTTTTACGAAAAAAAATTTTTTGATCAAGCTTAAATAAGTAACAAAATTATCTGAAAAGTTCGCTAGACTCACTTATTTATTTGTAACGTAAAATATTTTTTTCAGCCTCCAAAGCGAAATTTCCCCCTTAATAGATTAAGAACTAAAGAGCAACATACTATGGCATATGCTTGCAAAAGTCAATATTTAGTTTAAAAATGTATTTAAAAAAAAATCTTTCAATAAATAAAATAAATATCACACACACACACACTACCGTGTATTTTTCATACAATTTTGTATCACATGACGACACGTTGCTATGACAACATAATTTTACGCGTCCACTGGGACTGTTAACGAAGTGTGTTGACACTAGATTTTGTTTGAAAAGGAAAAATCATGTACTGAAAAAGAGGAGGCTATAAATGTAAGTAAATTTAACTTAAACACTTGTCATGGCGCAGAGGTACAAGCGTGCGACAGTAAGCGCTACAGGTTGTGGGTTCGATTCCCACTTCAGGAAATGTTTCATTTTCAGGGTTTGGTAACTAGGCAAAGCGCAGCGTTGAGTTCCGTCACTCAGCACGCAATGTCTCAACTCGGCGGAAAGTGGGGAACGGAGTGTCTTAACACTAGGTTCCCTCTGCCTACCGTGCTATACTCGTATGCGGGATACAGCGTGAAGTTAAAAAAATATATATTATTACTTTGTTATTCTTATCTAAAATGCTAGCAAATATAATATATAGAATTTTATATAGCTCTTCTATTTTTTTTATTTTATATTCATTGAATATAATATTTCATTTCTATATTGATATACACAAAATAATTTATGCACAACATATCCCAAATATTTCGAACACAGTGTAAGTAGTTTTACTTAACAAATGTCAATATATTTACAATTCACACACGAATATAGCGAAAGTGCGAGTAAGAAATGACTATTATTTCATATTTCATTATATGACTAATCTTTTTCATTATAATAACTGACTTTTTTTTTTAACTTCACGCTGTAACCCGCATATAGCAGGGTAGGCAGAGGGAACCAGAGAATCTAGTGTTAAGACACTCCATTCTCTTTCAACAATTCCGTTCCCCACTTTTCGCCGAATTGAGGCATTGCGTGTTGAGTGGCGGAACTCAACGCCGCGCTTTGCCTATGACTGACTATTTATTTTATATTTTATTCCATATTAAATATTAACGTGTGTGGTGGCGCAGAGGCACAAGCGTGCGACGTTAAACGCGACAGGTTGTGGGTTCGATTCCCACTCCAGGAAATGGAATTTTTTATGGTGCGAAGCTACATACTCCATGTTATTTTTATTTATTTCTTGTAACGAGTAATGGAAATAATTACATACATAAATCTTACACTATCTTTCCCTTCGTTACATTACAATTTTAGATGATGACATTAGATGCTTCTCCCCTATCCGCTTCTCCCCAGTTCGCTGCTCCCCAGTCAGCTTAACACTAAGACACTCCGTTCTCTTTCAACAATTCCATTCCCCACTTTTCGCTGAATTTTAGGCATTGCGTGTTACCAAACCCAGAAAATGAAAATACTAAACCTGGAGTGGGAATCGAACCCACAACTTGTCGCATTTGCAGTCGCACTCTTGTGCCTCCGCGCCACGACAGATGTTCTCACGACAGGAGCGGAGAAATGAAAATAATTTTACATATAATCATTACCCCGAGTGTGTATCGAATCTCGTATACAATAAATACAACGCGCTTTGCCTTGTTACCAAACTCAGGAAATAAAAATAGTAAACTTTACATTTACTGGAGTGAAAATCGAACCCACTACCTGTCGCGTTTACAGTCGCAGGCTTGTGCCTCTACGACACGACAAGTGTTGTAAAAACTAAGCGCAGGTTCGATTCCCATTACATTCAAATTTCTATACGCTTTCTACACAAAAAAATATTCAAAATAGTTTCATTAAGAAGAATTTCCTATCTAATTGCGTTACAAGCTTCTTCCTTTGACACCTGTCCCTTGGAGGGGGTCCCAAATTACAGCAAATAATAAATAGCGGCAATTTACTCATCGCTGACACAGCGTTTTCAGTCTACCTGGCAATAGGGATGGTATTGAATACCGATACTAACTCTTACTTATATATTTAACTTTTTTATTATTATATATTATGTCATTTTGCTAGAGAGAAGCGGGTAATGAAATCTCTTTCTCCACTCTCCACACATTTGGAGCGGGAATCAAACCCACAACCTGTCGCGCTTACAGTCGCACGCTTGTGCCTTTGCGTTACGACAGACGTTAACTCAGCACGCAATGCCTCAATTCAAATGGCGGAAAGTGGGGAACGGATTGTTTTAAAACTAGGTTTCACCATACACAATACAACACAACATAGGTCTCAGGTTCCCTCTGCCTACCCTGCTATATGCGGGATACAGCGCAGAGATATTACGGGTAGATCTTAAATTGGACTGCCAACTGTCACTGACTGGCATTTGACATGACAATAGAGATATCATATTAATTAACAATTCGATAAATCAATATAAAGAAAAATATTTAATTTTAAATATATTTTAAAATCTATCGACATATCCCTTCACTAGCACAAACAAAGGCGGTGATTTGTTTTTTTCTCTCGATTCCGTACATCCCGATTATATAGCCTTATTGCGTTCGTGATTTATATCGTCGCTTATGCAAAGTGTACCACGTACGGATGCTGTGGAAACTACACATTATATAGTATTTGTCTAATCTTTACAGACAGAGTGTCTAGACAGTGTCTAGACAGAATGTCTTGATAAAGTGTCTAGATAGAATGTCTAGGGAGTTTCTTGAAAGAGAGTGTAGAGAGTATATTTATAACGTCGCTTATACAAAGTGTACCATATATGGATGCTGTGGAAACTACACATTATATAGGAATTTTCTAATCTTTACAGACAGAGTGTCTAGACAGAATGTCTAGACAGAGTGTCTAGACAGTGTCTTGACAGAGAGTGCAGAGAGAATATTTATAACGTCGCTTATACAAAGTAAATTAGCTAGAATTTAATAAAGTTTTTATTATATATTTTAAAAATATACTTACTGTGTTTCACTAACAATTTCTTAATGATTTCCCATGAACATACACACGAAGTAGAATTTCTTTAGTTAACAATTAATGTTTTTTATGTTAAAAGTTATGTATATTACGTAGTGGAAACAAAAATTATTGTGTGGCATGACACAAAAAAAGGTTGAGAAACACTGGTCTAGACAGTGCCTAGATAGAGTGGCAGGGTGAGAGTGTAGATAGAATATTTATAACGCCGCGTATGCAAACCATGTATAAACCAAGTACCACATACGGATGTCTAATCTTTACAGACAGAGTGTCTAGACAGTGTCTAGGTAGAATGTCTAGGCAAAGCGTCTTGACAGAGAGTGTAGAGAATATATTAAGTTGGCTTCAAGATTTATCCCTAGCGGGCTAGTCAGTATTTTGGTGTTTTTGCTTCATAATTATATTAATATTATTCTATTATTAGGCATTGCGTGCTGAAAGGCAAAACTCAACGCCGCGCTTTGCCTTGCCAAATCCAAGAAATGAAAAATTCCATTTCCTGAAGTGGGGATCAAACCCACCTTAGTGGGAATTGAACGCAAACCTTCGCATTTATTAACAGGCAATGTTCTACTGCACCACGATGGTTTTTTTTTTATTTAATCAGAGATTATTTCTGATAGAGGAGAACTTATTATCTCTCTCTACGTTCTCTTCGTCCATACAATTAAATATTATAATAAACCAAAATATATAAGCTCCCCAGTATCAGTGTCCTCTAACATCCTGTTGAGTTTTATCGTCACTTGTTTGACAATTGTACCTATGTGATTCTGCTAAAAAATATTTTACAACAAATTACTATTTCTAAATTAATATATTTTTATTTAAATTAGCCTATGAGAAGTACTCCGTTCCCCATTTTCCGCCGAATCGAGACATTGCGTGCTGAGTGGCGGAACTCAACGCCCCGTTTTGCCCGGCTACCAAACCTAGGAAATGAAAATACTAAACTTTTACATTTCCTGTAGTGGGAATCGAACCCACAACCTGTCGCGTTTACAGTCACACGTTTGTGCCTCAAAGTGGGCAACGGATTGTCTTAACACTGGGTTCTCAGGCCCATGTCATGTTGTATGGAGAAACCACGAAACTTCTGAGTGTCCTCCTACACCAGAGAGCCTGGTGGTAGTTTTCTGTGCGACCGACAATACTGATATTTTATGTTAACTGACATTTTGAAAGTATTCTTTTAGCTCCAAGTTGTATCCCGCATATAGCAAGGTAAGCCAGAGGGAACGTGATATATTATGTGTTGAGTGGCTTTGCCTTGTTAACAGAGTGTGAAAATGAAAATAATAAATATTAAGTATTATTAAAAATATTTAATATTTTCATTCCCTGAAAAGGAAATCGAACCCACAACCTGTCACGCTTACAGTAGCACGCTCTTGCCTTTGCGCCACGACATTCTGAACGTCATATTTAAATTGTAAAATAATATATTATAAAAATTTCGTAAAAACACCGTAGTCATGGCTAAATTCTAACTCCATCTATGAGTATGAGCTAGCAGTTTGCGCTCACATGATGTATGGACACACTTCAAAATTATTTTACTTTGTAAATAAAAGTAATTGAAAAGTTTAGTTACAATGCAATTTTACCATAAAAATGTATATATATACTATTTATATATATACTTGGGTTGACGCGACGCCTGTAGACGCGTTAACAACGCGTTGCCTAGCAACGTACATGTCACTTTATATAAACATGGATGTACACTCCATCTCTATATAAACTATAAGTGTGCCAAGTTTCATGCTCCTCCGTCCGCGTAATTTTCGTAAAAAGGGATCCAATGTTTTTGCTTCACGTATTTATATATAGATATTTGTTAGTTTTGCGCTTTTCACTGTATAGAGAAACTCCACATGTGTTCACCATGCGGGTGCCCATCGCGTTGCAGAGAGAAGAATTTGGAGGGTGCCTGGGACTTCCGACCCAAGTATAGGTTTAAGGGGCCCTTTAAAATGCTCATTAACGTTCACCTCCAATGTTCACGCTCCTCTCTCTATCTAACCAAGTAAGATATGCAAAGAGGATGTATTTCAAATTTTATAACGCCTGTCATGGTGCAGACATACGTGTGACTGTAAGCGTGAAAGGTTGTAGGTTCGATCCCCACTCCAGGAAATGGATTTTTTCTTTTCTTAAGTATGGTAACAAGGCAAAGCGCGGCGTTGAGATCCGCCACTCAGCACGCAATGCCTCAATTCGGCGGGAAGTGGGGAATGGAGTGTGTTAACACTAAATTCCCTCTGCCTACAACGTGAAGCTATGTATGTATGTGTATGTAACCAAAATATAGGCGATTAATCTGGTTAAAATAGTTTTATTTCACTTGTTTTTCGTTATCAAATCCCTGAATGGAAATTGAACCCACTACGTATCTTTGCTCATTTGCACCATGATGAAGTAGTACAAACACGTGTATTGTTTATAAAACACTTAAAGGTATTAGAAGGAAATAAAGTACATATTATAATGGATTCCCGAAGAATCTGGGACACGGGTTTACACTCAACTACGGTGTTTTACACGTTCGTTTTTTAGATTTCATTTTAATTATATAAATTATTTTTATAATAACTATTATATAAATAAGAAACATTATTGATAATTATAATATTTATAGCCTGTCATGGCGCAGAGGCACAAGCGGGCGACTGTAAACGCGATAGATTGTGGGTTCGATTCCCACTTCAGGGAATCACACGCTTGTGCCTTTGCGCCACGACTGGTGTCTACTCATTGAAGATAAAAACATAAAATCATCTGTACATATAACTAATCAAAGACGCGTGTGTAACACACCATATTTAAGTGACGCGGGACCGGTGGCCGTTGAAGAGGGTATCGTTGGCTATTTCACGTTAAATTATTCAAGCTTGATATTTTGTGAAGAAACACTGTTTTATTTGTTAATGTACGTAATACTGGGTAATGTATTAAAAAAAGTTTATGATAGACCAGTCGTGGCACAGAGGCACAAACGTGCGACTGTAAACGCAACAGGTTGAAGGTTCGATTCCCACTCCAGGAAATGAAAATATTAAAATAATATTTAGTCTCGCTCTGGTGACCAGGAAAAGCGCGGCGTGTTCCACCACTTAGCATGCATGCCTCAAGGCGAAATGGAGAACGGAAATGTTAGAAGAGATCGGAGTGTCTTAACACTACGTTCTCGGGTTCCCTCTGCTAAGTGCGGAATACAACGCGAAGCTAAACAAAAAAGGATCTAGTAATATATGAAAAGACACCTAATTCATTCGATTTATTATATAACTTGCTGATACATCCAAAATTCTGTTAGACATTATATTTCATTTCTAATACGATTAATATCTAGTAATTGTTCGTACTAACCGACTTCAAAACATGAGGAGATTATGAATTCGACTGTATTGTTTATATGTATAACTTTTTACTGTGTGATCAATTTAAAATGGGACCACCATAAGCACTAGCTATAATATCAAAAAAGAGCCATCAAAATTAGTTCATCCAGTAAAAACAAATAAAATAACGCAGTCGATATTAAATGAAACTATTTTAACCGAAATAATCGCATATATTTTAGTATTTGGAAATACATTTGTAAGGAAATACCATTGAATTCCTTTCTTTAGTAGTTCGAATTTGGGCGTGCTTTACTATTGTTGATGTTGATTAGATAGATGGCGTGAGTGGTTAGGAAAATAAGATTTGATTGTAAAGACAAAATGGCGTCAGATGTACAATGATAAAAATAAAAGTGAAATGAAGATTATGTTAAGTAATGAAAAGAGATCGACAAAGTAACTTTAAATGTCGTTTCTTTGTTTTACAGAGCAACACATAGTTTAATTTGTCGAGAGTTCTCACAGAATTGACTAAATTGACTTATAAAACGACATTTTCGGAAACCCGACGTTTCGAACACTACAGTAGTCCGTGGTCACATGTAGACTGAGGTGGCATTCGTCTGTCACTTGATACAATTATTATATAAAACTACCCCCAACGATTTCTTAATTGTCTCGCGTACTGCCCTGGATTCTTGCAGAATAAGCTGACTGTATATGGCCCGCTAGTGTTTCATTTAATATGTGTAATAATCGCGAAAATCAAAGAACGAAGTCGAATTGATAAACCCCTCTTTTTTTGGAAATCGTTTTTTTTTTTATGGATAACGGAAGGCAAACGAGCGGAAGGACCACCTGATGCTAAGTGGTTGCCTTCGCCCACAGACATCTACAACACCAAGGTGTTGTAAACGCGTTGCCGACCTAGAGGATACACATGGAAGGGGAGGACAATGTAGTAGTTCGCTATCGGGACCACCACATTCTGAGGAAAAGATGGGTGGGGGGAATAGGGAAAAACCTGGCTGGCTGTCATCGAACCGGAACACATCATTTAGATTAGATATTTGGCGGTTCGTTTTTGACATGATAGTGGTCGCAAGCCAGACGTAGTACGAATCTCCTACCACCAAACTACTGGGATACCCGCCTCTTACGGGACGCTACCCAGCGGCGGAGGGGAATAGTATTCTAATCCCGTCCCCTCACAGGGAATAATCAGGTCAAAAAAAAGCAAAAATACATTAAAACTGTCACAATTTATACCATCTGAAATAAAAATTGAACAAATATTCATAAAAATCTAACGTGTTGATGGGAATCGTGTCGAATGGGAAATGCTTTCATTTACTTCAGTCAATATTATTCGATGTTTGTTATGTCATGACTGGTAGCTTTATATACAGAGAATAGTTTTATTTTGACGCATATTAGAGTAATTAAATAGAACATAGTGTCAAGACACTCCACTTTCCACTTAAAGTTGAAACATTGCGTATTGAGTGATGAAACTCAACGCCGTGCTTCAGCTTAACACATTCGCGCCCGGCTATTTTTCTACATTTCTGATTCTGCGTACGGCAAATGTAATGAAATTCTAAAGCTGATTGCTGCAATCTTATATTGTCAAAGGGAGGATACATACATACATAGCTTCACCCTGTATCACGCATATAGCAGGGTAGGCAGAGGGAACCTGAGAACCTAGTGTTAAAACACACCGTTACCCACTTTCCGCCGAATCGAGGCGTCGTGTATTGAGTGGCGGAAGTCAACGCCGCGCTTTGCCTTGTTCCCAAACCCAGGAAATCATTTTCTGGAGTGGGAATCGAACCCACAACCTGTCGCATTTACAGTCGCACGCTTGTGTCTCTGCTTGTGTCTCTCAGGAAATGTAAGTTTAGTATTTTTATTTCCTGGGCTTGGTAACAAGGCAAAGCGCGTCGTTAAGTTCCACCACTCAGCACGCAATGCCTAAATTGGGCAGAAAGTCGAAAACGGAGTGTCTTAACACTAGGTTCCCTGTGCCTACCCTGCTTTCTTTTTGTACTTTTTTGAAGTTTAACTCTATCAAATATCATACATCACCGTCCGCAAAATATCTTCTAAAATGAGGGTAAAAGTTATTCTTTCATATAACTATATATAGATATATACATATTTTAACCATAAAGTTCCATTTTCCAGTCTTTATCACATAACGGGAACTTTAAACAAGGGATCAAACAGACCCCGTGCCTTTATAGTGTACGTATACGTACATCTTATCGTAGAAACATAGTACTGATTGCAAAAAAATAACTTTAAATATTTTTCTATTGATAATTTGCGTAAGTCTTTATTAAATAATTGCGATTTAAAACTTAATATAGAGAAAAAGAGACACTGTAATTAAAGTTTTACCAAAAAAAGGAAACCAACTTCAAATTAAATACTAATCAAGCTATTACGAATAACTCCAAAACTATTGGTCAGATCTTAACTAAATTAGTTGGAACCACATCAGAAGGACTCGCTCTCATAAAAAAAAAAAATTACGCAAATTAAATCACGTAGTAAGAAGTTACGCTATAGCACACAAAAAAATACAGTTGAGTTGACAACCTCCCCCATTTTTGAAATCGGTGAATAATAATACAAACGGTAGACATATCGATTTCCATTTTATTATATATATTTCCAATATATCTAAATATATTTTTTTGCTATCCCTACAACATTGGCTATAGATGCGTCAAACGTAAACAGTTCGTCAGTCGCCGCACTCTTTGCTTTGACGTCGAGAATTAAGTTTACATAGCTCTGTTAAAACCTTTGCTGTAGTCTGCTTGTAGGTCACAATGGGTCTTGTTAGGTCATGTAGTATTATTGTAAAATAGTTAATTGAATTCTAATATACGCATTTTTGGCAAATTTTTGACAAATATTTTGGCAAATTTTTTCATCGACAAAATAGTACACAAGGAAGTGACAAGAAAGTATAAAACTGGAGAAGAAAAGATATTTCTTTTCGGAAGGACGGCGTGTCTTAACACTAGGTTCTTTCTGCCTACCATGCTATGCGGGATATAGCGTGAAGCTATGTATGTGTGTAAGATATTTCTTAATTTAATTCTTTAATTTTTTTTTATTCTTGTTATTTATATTTTAAATCTTATTTCTGTGTGAAACAACAGGAACTTTGTTAATTGTATCCAGTTCCACACCCTGTTCTCCACTTTTCGCTCCTAACCAAGATCTGCCAGTTCTTCTGATTACATCAGGCTGTCACAATCATCGCATATCTATATATAAATACGTGAAGCGAAAACTTTGTGTTCCTTTTTACGAAAATTACGCGGATGAAGGAGCATAAAATTTGGCACAATTATAGTTTATATAGAGAAGAAGTGCAGAATGCTAATATATTTTTAAATAAGGTATAAAAAGTATGTTAAATTAATAAGATAAAAGTTACACACACTACCATGGTTTAACATCCATCTTTATATAAAGTCACACAGACATTGTCAAAGACAACGCGCTGTTAACGCGTCAACGGGGACACTAGTAGTAATACAGCGATAACAAAATTTATGGATAAAGAAAACCAATCAAATTAAAAGGAGACCATCGCGACACAACATGACGACGTCTGACTGTAAATACGACTGGTTGTGGCTTCGATTCGACTAAATATATTATTATTATATTAAAATTATATTCTTTTCTCCACTCTGGTAACATAAGCCGCGGCGTTTAACTCCACTACTTAATGCGCAATGGTTGGAATTTAAAAAAAAAAGGGCAGTCGCTGGAAATGGCGAATTGATACGCAAACCACGAACAACTGCCCTGCCCTGTAATCTTAAATCGTTTGGGTAATAAATGACTAAGGAATGCGTTTTAATTTTGTTCAATTTCTTTTAGATTTAGCTTTTTCCGGTGACCTTGATCATTTTCCCTTGATGCAGATAATTTCCTTGTCTCACTGTAACGATTGATTGTGGATTCGATTATCACTACAGGGAATGTTCATACTTCCCGTTGTATCCCACATATAGCAGGGTAGGCAGAGGAAAGCTGAGAACCTAATGTTAAGACACTCCGTTCTCTTTCGACAATTCCGTTTCCCACTTTTTGTTGTGGGTTCGATTCCCACTCCAGGAAATAGAATTTTCCATTTCCTGGATTTGGTAACAAGGCAAAGCGCGGCGTTGAGTTCCCCTACTGAGCACGCAATGCCTCAATTCGGCGGAAAGTGAAGAACGGAGTGTTTTAACACTAGGCTCCCTCCGCCTACCCTGCTATATGCGGGATACAGTGTGAAGCTATGAATGTATGTATGAGCTCGTAATATGGGATGTAATAATCGTTAATAATATTCGTATTTAACATTTCAGATGCTCTCAACAATAAACGAAATGAAACTCATTATTTACATAGAAAATCTTGAAAATCCCACATTACAATAAATTTATTGAGAAAAAATGCCTATAAAATATATGAAGATGACAGCTTTATATTATTTTAGGTGAAATAAAACATTATTTCTAATAACATTACACAGTTCCGTTCATTACGGTGTGAGGAAGGGCCGTAATAAAAAGGTAGGTGGGGAGATAGGGTCACCCTTTGTAGTCCTTTCCTTGGACATATATACATATAAATAATTGAAATTTTATAAAAAAAATTGAATATAATGCACTAATAGGTTAAATCATTACGAATAACTCAAAAATTAGATACTGGTCAGATCTTAATTAAAAGATAGAATATTAAAAGATCGGAGAAAAAATAATGAGAACGGAGTGATATACTGTTACTTCTTTCTTTAAGCATGCTAAGTAATATTGTATGCCATTTTTTTAAACTGGAGCAGACCTAAATGAATCGGTGAGTGCAGAAACAACGTAAGTCACAAAAAATGCAAAAATTCCTAATCGATTTAAACTAGCTTAGAAAGGCAAGATGCGTCTTGTTTTTCTCTCTACTATAAAATTTTAAAATACGGACTTACGTTGTTTCTGCACTCACCGATTGAAATATGTTGAATAAATTTTCGTTTGTTTTCTAAGCTGGTTCTTTTATTATTTTATAATAAAATTTTGAATTAAATATCAATATCTTTTAATACTTTTTTTTATTATGCTGCTTATCATCGGTTAAAAGGGACATCGTGATTACGTCTTAACTAAAAATTCCAAATATTTACACCTTCACCCGCACATAATAAAACCAAAATAATCCCATATATTGAATTCAAACATGTTACCTCCACGTATTATCATCACTACAACAACATCAAAACGGGATTATCCCACATTTTCCATACACATGGTAAAAATAATGTAAAGGCCCAATTTCAGTGGGAATATCAAAGGACACAAATTATGTAACATCCACGCAGAGCCCCGTTTATTACTAAAGAGTAATGAGAACGCACTGTGGAACTGTGGACTGGCGTCGTTATATATAGCTTATTGCGTGTATGTTTGTTTGTTACATACATACATAGCTTCACGCTGTATCCCGCATATAGCAGGGTATCCAGAGGGAACCTGAAAACCTAGTGTTAAGACACTCCGTTCCCCAATTTCCGCCGAATTAACCAAACCCACAACTTGTCGCGTTTACAGTCGCACACTTGTGCCTCTGTACCAAATCGCGTGATTCCCAACAAACAAAAATAAAAAACAAATTTATAACTTTTACGTTTCCTGGAGGGATATAACGGGATATGCGGGATATAACGTGAAGTTAAAAAAAAATAACAAACATTTGTATATATAAAACAATTTCTCATTTTCACACACATATAACCAAACAAAGTTAGTACCACTAACCATGTACTCGTACTCATACAAATATTTTACCAACAATGTCCCCTCCACACATTCGTTCATCCAACGCACTGCGTACATCAGTCGTGACCGTAAAATGAATCTAGTTATACCATATAGCTTAACGAAATACGTATGGAAAAAATTAAAGTAACTAATAATTTACTTATTAGTGAGGAACGGAAATGTTAAAGAGAACGGAGTGTCTTAACACTAAGTTCTCGGGTTACCCTGCCTCTGCTATGTGCGGGATACAGTGTATAGCTTAAAAAAGTATATTATTAGTGGGCTATAGTGGCGCAGGGAAACTGGGGAACGGAGTGTCTTAACACTAGGTTCCCTCTGCCTACCCTGCTATATGCGGGATACAGCGTGAAGCTATGTATGTTTGTATGTAAAACCCATAATTGATACATTATCTCATTCTCTCAATTTACTTCTATAATAATAATAAAGATTGATGATCATATAGAAATAGCCATTTCTATTACGTTTCATAATTTAGATAGACCAAAATAAAACTACTTGTTCTAATGGTTGCAGGTTAAAATGAAAATGCGGCGTTGAGTTCCGCCACAAAATATTTTATGCGTTTAAAAGGTTCACGCTGTATCCCGCATTTAGCACGGTAAGCAGAGGGAACATAGTGTTAAGACACTTCGTTCCCCACTTTCCGCCGAATTGAGGCATTGCGTGCTGAGTGGCGGAACTCAACGCCGCGCTTTGCCTGGTTACCACACCCAGGAAATGAAAAATTCTATTTCCTGACGTGGGAATCGAACTGACAACCTATCGCGTTTTCAGTCGCACGCTTGTGCTTCTGCGCCACAACAGGCGCTTAAGAGGTTATTTTATTTTTATTAATTATTACTGATTATTAATGAAACTAAAAACTAATTGTTCGATAGCCACGTGGCGCAGTCTAAACGTACCGTGATTGGTTGTGGGTTCGATTTCCACTTGTTGGAGTTATTTTTATTTCCCAGCTTCAGTAAGACAACGTGACGTTGTATCCTGCTACTCAAAACACGGTGGTCAAAATTCGTTCGGAATGAGGACGAAACGGAGTGTCTTAACACTAGGTTCTCTATAACTTATCTCACGTGGTTCTAGTGAATATCTGTTGCGCTAAGGCCAATAATCTCCAGAAAACGATATTAATCCGACTTACAGTTCACAGAGCAAATCTAATTTCGGAAACGCTGAGCGACTCCCGCAAAATGCGGTTTGCCGAGCAATCGGTTGAGGGATGCTTGGATGAAATGTCGATATATTTTTATTGGAATGAAGTTCCGTAACGAAGTGGGGAACGGAGTGTCTTAACACTAGGTTCTCAGGTTCTCAGGTTTCCTGTGCCTACCCTGCTATATGCGGGTACAGCGTGAAGCTATGTATGTAAGTTTCTTATCACGTTTTGCGAAAGGGGGCTAAACGAAAAGTTAAGTTAAGACTAAAAGTTGTAACGACACTTTTTGTTATAGAGAGAGAGCTAGAGCTTTTTGCTAGAGAAAATAATAATTAATATTTTACCAAAAACATATAACTGACTCAAACAAATTGCACTAAAAGTACAATTATTATGAATAACTCAAAAACTCGTCAGATCCTTATTAAATTTAAATAAAATGACATCAAACACACCACACCAGTAAAAAAATATGCGATAACAAATAAAAAAAATACAGTCATATTGACCCTCATTTTTTAAGTCAATAAAAAAATGTTACTTAGTAAAAAATATATCGATACAATCACATCACTACCGTTAATGTAAAGAGTCCGCCCCTACGAGGCGTCGAGTAGGAATTTGACTTGTAGTAAGCCAATATCTAGAGACTTGTCACGAATGGGTGAACAAAGGATTTAAAGTCGAAGATTTAAAGACTTTACGATTGCATGGGGTGGTTTCCAGTTCGATTTCCGTGCGAGGGAATGGTTATATTATTACTTCACTTATCACACTTAAATAAGTCTTTGAAATGGAAGGAATTTCTATGAAATAACTACTAAAAGGTACGTATATACATACATATTTTTGGAATAAATTAAATGAAAATTTAAAAAAGAAACAGTAAATTATTGCTGCTTATTTCAGTTAAAGTTAGTTACTTTATCTCTAAGATGGACGAAGAATACAAAAAAGAATATATAAATAAGCTGCAGTGGCGACAGGTGAAAATTTTTAAAGGCAAGTCGGTATAAATCAGGAATCCGGTATGTAGAGATAAGCCGGTATATATAGAGAAGCCAATATATAGTGGTAAGCCGGTATATAGAGATAAGTATATATAGGATAACGCCTGCCGTGGCGCAGAGGCACAAGCGTGCGACTGTAAACGCGATAGGTTGTGGGTTCGATTCCCACTCCAGGAAATGTAAAAGTTTAGTATTTTAATTTCCTGGGATTGGTAACAAGGCAAAGCGCGGCGTTGAGTTTCGCTACTCAGCAGGCAATGCCTCAATTCCGTGGAAACCGGGGAAAGGGTTGTCTTAACACTAGGATCTCAAGTTTCCTCTACCTACCCTGCTATATGCAGGATATAGCGTGAAGCTAAAAAAAAACTAGGTAAGCCGATGGAAATCGTGTTATATGGACGTTTTACCACTAATAGTGTAAAGTAGAGAACGGAGTGTCTTATCACTAAAATACACAGTAAAACCAAGTATAAAATTTCTTACAGAAACATATAATATTTCATACATTATATGAATACGCTATAAATTCAGACACAATGCAGTTAGGACTCGTTGAATATTAAAATCTATTGTCTTTGTAGCAAAAGGTAAGTATAAAATGTTATAAATATTATTTATATAAAACTAGCTGTGACTATCTAAGCTTTTGTTATTATGAGATTATGAATACGATTGGTTGTGGGTTCGATTCCAACATGAAAGTAACATTATTACGAATAACTCAAAAACTGCTTGTCAGATCTTAGCTAAATATAAATGGGACGACATGCGAAGCACTAGCTATCATATAAAAGAAAAGAAAAACAAATGCGACAACACACATAAGTAATACAGTCCAATTGAGAACCTCTTCCTTCACTTTCCTCCTTCTTTTGTAGTCGGTTAAAAATTTTGCACATCCCTTGGTTATGGGTTAGATTCCCACTCGAGGAAATGTATTAAAAAGTAAAATTATTAGGAATAACTCAAAAACAACACGTCAATACTTAACTAAATTTAAATGGATAAAATATGAGAAGCACTAGCTATCAATTCTCACATAAAATAAGAACTCAATAAATAGTTATACGGTAACACACATAAAATAACACAGTCGAATTGGGAACCTTTGGGAACCTTCTTAATATTTTTTTTAGCTTCACTATGTATCCCGCATATATCAGGGTAGGCAGAGGGAACCTGAGAACCTAGTGTTAAGACACTCCGTTCCCCACATTCTTAATATATTCTAGAGAAATCAAATTTAACCAAAAACACATGTAAAACCCCATGAAATTCCCCTTAATCGTTTGAAAGCAATATATTTGCACATCTCTTGAGGTAACAGAATTACTGCGTGACAAATATACAGACATTACATTGTAAGTCCTCCTAATGGCCAGAGCTTACTGTTACGTTACTTTTTTTCTACTGTGATTGATGTCACCCTTTATTCTTTGTGGGAAGTTGATGTTTGAATATGTTTGAATTATTTTTTGTTTTTATATTTTAACTAGCTACCGCCCGCGGCTTCGTTTGTGTGGAATTCGGCTTTATCGCGCGATATGGTAAGGAGTAGCCTTTAGTCTTTCCCAAGATCTAGACCATTTGTCAAAATTTTTTCGCGATAAAAATTATCCTATGGCTTTTCCCCATACCTTCACATCGAATTTCATCAAAATCGGTTCAGTGGTTTAGGCGTGAAAGCGTAACAGACAGACAGAGTTACTTTCGCATTTATAATATCAGTAAGTATAACGGTATCTCGCTACTTTCTTTACCTGAAATCTCGTTTTTTCCTGTTCTTTAGGAATATCGAGAAATTCATCACTTAGTGCTCCTTTATACTCCCCAAGGCGTCTACATTTCAAAATTTCTTTTCGCCTGTGTTTTGTCTGTACTTTTTACTATTACTAGACATAGCACAGCATTAATTTCCGCCATTTAATGCAAAATATCTGTAAATGGCCGATAATGAAAATATCAAAATTTCCGTCTGTAATTTTTTTTTTACCCTCACACTTTTCACCGCGTCACAGGATGATCAAAAAGATTCTAGTGTTAAGACACTGTTCCTATCTTCCGCATGAATTCAAGACATTGCGTATTGGCAGAACTCCATGCCACGCTTAATTTTACCAGAACGTACATACATACATAACTTTACGCTGTATCCTGCATATAGCAGGGTAAGCAGATGAAACCTAGTTCCCCACTTTCCGCCGAATTGAGGCATTGCGTGCTGAATGGCGGAACTTAACGCCGCGCTTTGCCTTGTTACCTAACCCAGAAAATAAAAAATTCCATTACCTGGAGTGAGAATAGAACCCACAACCTGTCGCGTTTACAGTCGCACGCTTGTGAATCTGCGCTACGACAGGCTGGATATTATTACTATTTACTGGAAAGACATCCTATAAACCAATTAACAAATATTTCAAACGCTATTAAAGGAAACCTCAAAATATAAGATAGTACGAAACTCATTCGTTAAGGAAAGTTTTGTTTAAGTGAAACTAAATTAAACGCCTAAACTTGAAATCTTGTCGGTGGTAGGACTTAGGTAATTTAACTTCAAAAGTAGACTTTATTATAAATTCTTAGCATTTCTACTATCTTTTTTCCTACTTCTACATTTTTTAGATGAGGAAATCCGTTATGGATTGGAGAATAAAGTACACTACACTTTTACATCACTAAATTTCCTCACGAATTAAGGACTTGAAGGCGTTATATGGCACTCTCAATCCTTAGTCTTGGCCAAATACATACTAAAATCTCAGGCTGTTTCTCCACTACCGCTAGCTGACGCCATTAGCTAAAACACCACATCATTAGAACACCATTTTTGCCAAAGAAAACTCCCTCCATTCAATTCTACTAGTAAAACTTTCATCCACTACCTCGACTAACACCTTATTTTCTTTAAAAAATTGACAAATTTTTGATGTAACCAAAATTTTCTAACACAAGCCTTTAATATTTCCTTAACTCAAAAACTTTGAGAGCAAACTTCATCATATTTACATGCAAAATCACAATATTTACGAGATTCCATAATATATACATGTATGACACATACAATATATATTAGACACTTTGTATGCAACGCTTGTTTAGAATGGCGGTGTTATTCTAGTAGTGTCTTACGATGGACCTTTATCTATATTGGTGGTGTACTCGTTGACGCGTTAACAACGCGTTGCCTAGCAACGTATATGTCACTTTATATAAACTTGAAGGTCAAATAAAAAAAAAGATGTTATCATTCTACACTGCAAGTAATTTTTGAAAGAAGGGGTACAATGATTTTGCTTCTTGTATTAATATATAGATAATATATATAAAACGCTTGCGTTACTGAGTGACTGACAGACGTACAGACGAAACTATTGGCCATAGATAGGTGAAATTTGACATGTAGCATACATGGGAACTTTAGGGGAGCACTAAGAGAGGGATTTGTCGAAATTTTTACAAAAAGCGGAAAAAAAACAATATTTTAGGTTATATATTCCACTCAAACAAGTCACGTGATACAGTTGGTATTATATATTTTTAAACCAACTCTACTACTCTACTTAATGGAGAATATAGGGACTTGACACTAAGTTTGCTCTATCTGATATGAAGGAAAAAGCGTGAACCTGAAAATTATTAATTTTAAATTATTTTATTATTTACGTGTTATAATATTTTATTTACACGCATCCAGAATAAGTAGCTTTCAACAATTTAAAGTTATTGTGGGTTGGTTTAGGAAGATGTGCATCGCATCTCTATGGCTTAGTACTAGGAATTTAAAATCCCTTTTTTATATATGAAATTAGAGTAAGTTAGTGTTGAGACACTTCGTTTTTCATTTTCCGCCCAGAAAAAGAAAAAAAAATCTTTATCTTTTGAATATAAATATAGTAATTTAAATATATTCATTACATATTTGGTGACGAAACTCAACGCCGCGCTATACGCTACTCGCTATTACAGTTTAATATCAAAATACTTTTTTTTTAACTTCACGCTGTATCCCCCATATAGCAGAGTGGGCAGAGTGAAGTTCTCAGGAGAACTTTCTTTCCTGCCTTCTTTTATTAAATAACTGACAGATAACAAATAGCCAAAACGACTTGACATAGGAACTCGCTGTACTGACTTGGATTCTTACATAATGACCTAATTATACCTTGTCTTCTAGTGTGGTGGGTGTGAGACTTTAAATTTTTAGGAATGGGCCCCAGATGGCAGAAAGTATCCCACATTGGGGACACCCAATGCGAGAACAAATTTTAATACAAGAACCCACAACCGTTTACAGTGAAAAGCTGTACCATTGCGTCACTGGCCTTAACCAAAGTCTAGTATTTTTATAAAATACAGTCAACAAAGTTAGTTTTTAGAACAAATGATAAAAATCTCATTTACAAAAGCGGGTGTAAAGGTAACATGACGTTGTATCTGAGCGTGTCAACACTGATATTTAAATGATTGTTTATTCGATACTGTTTACATGGATATATGGATAATGGAAGAGCTGATAATATGTTTTTTTTAAGTTCACGCTGTATCCCGTATACGAGTATAGCAGGGTAGGCAGAGGGAACCAGAGAATTGAGTCATTGTGTGCAGAGCGGCGGAACTCAACGCCGCGCTGTGCCTTGTTACCAGAACGAGGAAATGAACATATTAAATATGAATTATTACAAATATTTAATATTATCATTTCCTGGTGTAAAAATCGCACTCACACACTGACGCGTTTACAGTCGCAATAAAATAAAAATTCTTTATTGGTTAAAACAGATTTACCCAACAGAAAATTATGATAGGCAGCAAAAGAATAGCATAAGCAAAAAATGTCTGTATTAGGACATTATGTCCTTGGAAAGTAAAATTGGAAAGTAATTATTTTATCTAGGAAAGTACAATTTTTAATTTTTGCCTTTGACATGATAATGGTCGCGAGCTAGACGGAGGACGAACCTCCTACCAGCTAAATACTAGAATACTCGGCTCTTATGGGACGCTACCCAGCGGCGGAGGGGAATTGTATTCTAACCCCGTCCCCTCACAGGGAAAAATTTAATTTAACAAATCACATCCAGTATATCTTATTCCGTAACACATAGTTATGCAAGCGCACGTAAAACCTCTAAACTGCTTAGTTACTTTTACGAGCCGCCTTAGCTACCATTTTTATAGGACCTTGCATATAGAGTATAGCATGTGGCATACGTTGTGGGTGGAAATACATTGAAAATACAGTGTTTCATCACTTAAAATAGGTATGTTTTTTTTTTTAATTTCACGCTGTATCCAGCATATAGCACGGTAGGCAGAGGAAACCAGAGAACCTAGTATTAAGCCACTTTCCGCCGAATTGAGGCATTGCGTGCTTAGTGGTGGAACACAACACCGCGCTTTGCCTTGTTGCCAACCCCAGGAAATGAAAAAATCTATTTCCTCGAATAGTAATAATCGAACCCAAAACCTGTCGCGTTTATAGTCGCACGTTTGTGCCTCTGCGCCACGAGAGGCTTTAATTTGTTGTACCTATTTCATTTTATTATATAAAGATTATTACTAACAATGTTTATTCCCTCCACCTTGTACAAAACTTGTTAAAGCAATTCGTCTGCATGAATTTTCTGAAATTTTGTGAAGTTCCCGGAAACAGGTAAAGGAAATATTATATTATTTCCTTTCCCGTTTTCCGGGAACCTCACTATACTGGTTACTAGTTTTCCGAATTCTCTCTGAGTGTTCCCTTACAGTCTTCAAGCCAAATTTCTACGTTCTACATTTTTAACTGTGCGTTGCATTCAAGTAAGTGTTAAAATGAGAAGCAGACAACAAAAAGGCAAGCAATCGAAAGAAATAACAGTATTGAGAACGTAAGACGTAGCGGTCTCAGAGTGCTTGAACGGTTTCCAAGAGGAGCAGGTTCGAGTCCGGCTTAGTTCAAATTTTTATGTGATGTCAAAAAATGTTTTAGTATGATAATTTTATTTAAATACATGCATTTTTTTTTTATTGATAACGGACGGCAAACGAGCAGAAGGACCACCTGATGGTAAGTGGTTACCTTCGCCCACCACACATCAGAACCACCACATTTTGGGGAAAGGATGGGTGGGAAAGGGGAAAATCTGGCTTACATGCCATCGAACCGGAACACATCATTAGATATTTGGCGGTTCGTCTTTGACATGATAGTGGTCGCGAGCCAGTCGGAGGACGAACCTCCTACCACCTACAACATGTTTTACTTTTCTAATTCATTCCAAAAAAGGAGGAAGTAATCAATTCTACTGTATATTTTTAAGTGTGTTACTGCAAAACTTTTTGCTGGGTCAACCAATTTTGATGGTTTTTTTTAATAGTGCTTTGATGGTTTTTTTTAATAGGCTAGTGATGATTTGGTACCATTTAAACTTAATTGTGATCAGACGAGGACTCACTAAATTGTTCATTATTTTTTTTATTTTTTTTTTAACTTCAAACGGTATCCCGCATATCTCAGAGGCAGAGGGAACCTGAGAGCGTAGTGTTAAAACACTCCGTTCTCTTACAACAATTCCGTTCCCAACTTTCCGCCGAATCGAGGCATTGCGTCCTAAATGGCGGAACTTAACGCCGCGCTTTGCTTTTTTTACCAAATCCAGGAAATGAAAAATACCATTTCTTGGAGTGGGAATCCAACCCACAACCTCGCGCTTACAGTCGCATGCTTGTGCCTCTGCGCCACGACAGGCGTTATTAGTTCATAATAATTATACTTTATAGAGAATTTTATTTGATTTCTCTTCCACTGCGACACGATCGTCTTTCATAGCAAATTATAATATTTCAAACATCATATTGTCTACTAAGCTTTGTTTCTGGCGATCACCCAAGCCACAGAGCTTATAAAAATTGCAATTCAATACAAATAAAAGGTATTCAAAATGAAACTATTACAAATTTTAACTTATTCTTTTGTTTTCTATGAAAAATGATGAACATATAATAAGAAATATAGTGAAACATCTCTACTTTTTCTTTTACCTCATAGAAATACAGAATTGGATATATAATTTCAGATTGGATTACAAAATTCACATTTTTAGCAGGGTAGTTAGAGAGAACCTAGCGTGAAGACACTACTTTCTCCACTTTCTGCTTAAACTCGAGACATTGCGTGTTAAGTGACGGAACTCAACGCTGCGCTTTGTCATAAACGCTTATACATACATACATTCATACATAGCTTCACGCTGTATCCCGCATATAGCAGGATAGGCAGAGGGAACCTAGTGTTAAGACACTCCGTTCCCCACTTTCCGCCGAATTGAGGCATTGCGTGATAAATACTTATATTATACCAAACAATAAGCTATGTAATAATAATCATATTATTCAGAGCGGAAAATAAACCTGTTACCACTGTACATGACATTTGGCCTATTAAGTTAGTTAACATTTAGTTGTCAAACCTCACGATTACTATTGAATATTACAAAACGTAAAATCGTAACTCAAACTAATCGATTATATTTGCACGTGATCTACACAGCTTCACGCTTTATCCCGCATAGCAGGGTAGTCAAAGAGAACATAGTGTCAAGACACTCCGAATTAAAGTAAATGTGAACTGAGAAGCGGAGCTTATCACTGATTTGTCTTATTAAAGCGAGAAAATGAAAATAATTATTTTTATTTTATTTTTTTTAACTTCACGCTGTATTCCGCATATAGCAGGGTAGGCAGAGGGAACCTGAGAACCTAGTGTTAAGGCACTCCGTTCCATTATGTCTCCTTTTTCCCACTTTCCGCCGAATTGAGGCTTTGCTTGCTAAGTGGCGGAACTCAACGCCGCGCTTTACTTTGTTACGATATATACCAACAAATACACACAAATATACCTAAGAGAGAATTTCAAGATACAATAACCATAAAACAAATTTCTAGTGAAAAATTCTACCAAAAACGCACTGAAAGCTTTATAACTATAAGACACGGGAACAAGAGACAATAGTCGAAGCTCAGATACAGATTGTATCGTCGTTAAATATTACTACAAAATACTACTAAAATGTGGCCAGTTTGACAAAAAGATGGGAATCTATGAAGTTATGACGGACATTCTGTTTTAAGTTGCTTTACCTGAGAGTATGTGGAAATATGCCTTGAAAATATATATTTTAGAACATATGGCTTAATTTGTGGCTTTTTTTATATAGTAAGGTAAAGTAGATAACTTGGTGTTAAGATATTCCGTTCTCCATTTTCCGCCAGAGATGAAGACATTGAGAGTTGAGTTGTGGAACTCACCGCAGCGCTTTGTTTTATTGTTTTATTAGAACCAACCAGCCAGCCATACAGCCAGCGCCATTTACGTTATA